>CM047431.1:14434179-14638634 GCA_026168455.1 Theocolax elegans
TCTTCTTTGTTAAATTGCTGTGATGAACATTTATTATTATTATAACGGACGAAGGAATCATTTTTATCTCTATCTCTTTTTTTTTAATTTAAGATTTATTAACTTCTTTACAAGTTATTTAGCTAAAATAATTACAAAATAAATACAAACTATTCTTTTTCTTTCGCAATTACAAAAGTTTACATTACTTTAAATCACTATTTCACATTTTGTAAGAAATACACACACTTTTTTCATGGCTACTATATTCGGCTGTGCTAAGAAACATTTAATATCTATTGGTAGAAATTGTTTTATTTTTCTCAAAGACATAATAAGTTTTTTTCTTTTTATATCGTATAATGGGCATTGCCACAATATATGGTTGAGGTCCTGAACCTCGCAACCGCACTCGCAACTAGAATCATTGACAACTTTTATTTTTAGTAGTGATTCTCTTAAGTTATTATGGTTGCTTCTACATCGACATATAGTTACAATAAACTCTCTATTCACAGGAATGCCAGTAAACCACGGTTTACTGGTTCTGTTATAATACATATTGTAATATGTCTGTGCTTTTGTTATGCCTTGGTTTTCTTTAATTTTAACTGTTTCGTTAAATGCTAATTTTTTAAACAAAGGTTTGTAGTCGCTGTATGGTATGCATTTGATGTTTGGGGTTGCTCTGTTGCTTTTTTAGCATAGCTGTCAGCTATTTCATTCCCTATTATACCTACGTGAGATGGTATCCAATAAATATTTGTTGAAAAATCTGCTGCTCGATCGAATACACGCTCGATCGACAAAAATGGCGACGCCGGCCACGTGTGCGAATACGCGAAAGGGGGAAGTGCGGCACACACACCTTACGAGGAGAGGAACACGGGTAAGGATAGCACTTTGCACCAACCTTATGTCGTAATTTCTCGCTTTCAATTGCACCCGGTGCACACTCTCCGGACTCTATCTCACGTACGGAAAACGGTCGAAATCTCTCAAAGGTAACCTCGCTGCGTCTCGTCACGGCCGAGTTCCCGAGCTCTCTGTGCTTCGTCCTGCGAGAGCGTCGCGCGCATGCGTCGCGACCGTCTCCGCGCAGTGCGAGCGCGGCCTTACAGCGAGAGCGGCTTGATGTTGTTGTTAGTGTTCTGCTAAGCGGTTCGAGTGAGACGACGACGACGACGACTGGCGACGGCGAGGCTGCTATTTGGTAATTATAACCTCGTTCCTTATTAATTATCGGCTAATCGATTCCGTGGTTTTATTTCCAGATGGACGACGAGCCTTACTGCCGTGTTAACGGGTCGTGGCTGCTCGGCGGATGCATATACGTGTCGCTATCTCCGTCTCTCTCTACTTCGTGGCTTCTTGGCTGCTGAGGCGTCTCTTCACGACGTCGGCTCCGGAGGCTGTTCCTCGGTTCTACGGCGCGGCTGCTATTATACGGTAAGGAGTCACTTGACAGGTGCCTTGTTATTTAGTTAGTATATGTGAGCAATGTTTATGCTCACATAACCTCTAACCCTGGCTCCTATACACCTCTACTCCTGTACACAGTCTTGTGTACTCCAACCTGCTCCTTAGTCTTGAAAAACATACTCATGACTATGCCTTACAGGTTGATCTCCCTGTACGAGTCCGTTGCTGTTGGATGGCTCCTTTTGGCTTGAGGCTATTACGGATATGCTGTTATAATTGCTGCAACAGCTGTCTTCTTGGTATTTTGGACCTTGATGCCCTATCCATGCTCTTATGCTGCCTTCGCACTCAGCTGATGTCTCCAGGCTCTTCGAGTGCTGTTCGCCCTGCATGTAGCCTCTTGGTGGCTACTGGTTTCCTCGACTCTTGTGTTTGATGGCTCCGCTTCTGCTCTTGGTGTAGCTTGTTCGGCTTAGGGGGCTTATCTTCTTCTATAGGTAGCTAGGGATATATGCTCGGTGCTATATTTATTTAATATACGGTTTAGGTAGGTAAATTGGGTCATAGGTAGGTAGGAATGTGTGTGTGCTCGCTATGCACCCTGACAGGCACACTTGCCTTGTCACAATATATATATATATATATATATATATATATATATATATTTACAAACTCTAATCGAAAACTGCAAACATAAATCAAATTATCAAATTCAATAAGTAACAAACAAATAAATACAATGTTATTATATATTAATTGAGTTATAGAATATAATAAATGCAATATTATTATTGTACGTTAAATAATGTATGGTATATAACAAACATAATATTACTACAGATTAACAAATTGCAAATATTACATAAAAATAACAGCACTACATATTAATAAATTTTTATTATGGAACAAACATGATATTGTTATATATCAATTAACTTATAACATATTAAACAATATAACAACATTACGCATTACATAAATTATAACACATGAAATAAGTATAATGTTACTACGTGTTAGCTAAATCGCAATATATCAAGTAAATATAACATCATCACGTATTAAATAAATCATAATTTATAAAACGAATATAATATTGTTATATATCAATTAACTTATCCCTAGTAGAATTCAGAATATAAGAAATAGCTGGGAAATTAATAAATGGCTAGGTAAAATGGTTAGTTATTGACTAGCGATGAAACGCTTTTTTCGCGCATTTCTTGCACATTTACTAGAATGGGGCGTAAGCTCCAAACATCAAGTATTAAATTCTCGGTAGTCTTGAAAACAAAACTCGATGCTGTTATGAAATTTGATCCCTTTTACAATTTCGAATAGGCTCCGACGATTGTTTGCATCGAACAAACACACATTTTCAAGATATTTTCACTTTTATCAATTTATCACCAAATTTACCCAAAACATTTTTGCAGGTTGGTTCATAGTCTGTAATGATTCAAGTTTCATGATTACGGAAACTATTTTTCCAAGCTTAAAAATAGTTAGTTTAATTCTAACATTTACAGATTAGTATAGATTACACTATTAAATTGCCAGGAAAGATTAAAAAAAAAGCGAAAATGGTTAGGTATTGACTCCCGATGAATCGCTTTTTTCGCCCATTTCTCGCACATTTATTGGAATGAGCATAACCACCCAACATAAAGTATTCATTTCTGGGTAATGTTCTAAACAAAATGCGAAGCATGTTGTGAATTTGATCCCTTTTACCATTTCCGATCGAGTCCGACGATTGTTTGCGTCGTACAAACATTCTTTTTCACGATATTTTAACTTTTATAAATTAATCACCAAATTGATCCGAAACATTGTTGCAGCCTTTTCATAGCTTATAATGCGCCAGGTATCCTGCTTATGGAAACTAGTTTTACAAGCTTCAAAATACTTAGTTCAATTCTAACATTTATAGATTATTCTATAAAATAGCTAGTAAAGGTTAAAAAAAGCGTTTCATCGCAAGCCCAAAAATATACCTAGTTTTAGCCTATTCTAGTTTAACTGGCTTGGTACAGCTCACTAAATGGATTTTCAATTCTACTAGGGATGACAAATTAAACAATATAACATTATTACGTATCAAACAAATTATAATTCAAAAAATAAATATAATATTATTGTATACTAATTGATTGTAACATATTAAATAATATAACATCATCTCGCGTCAAATAAATTATCGTATCTTAACGATAAATATTAACGATAATATTGCAATACTACATATTAATTAACTCATAATATATTAAACGAATATACCATTATCAGGTATTAAACTTTTAAATAAATTATTAAATGCGTAATTCTTACCTACAGCAAGGACACAAACCTCAAATTATCATCCTTACACACAAAAATCACAACGTGAAGTAAAAATTAATTAAACTGAAAAAAAGCACGTGGTCAATATGGCGCGAGACCAGCAGAAAAAAGAATGCATTGCATTCTTGCAAGAAACGTGTGGCCGCACAACGGCGCAAGCTGATAAGCCTAACGCACCGAAGTACATGCGCATCGGAGCGCCCGGCCCCAAATAAAAATTCATCAATTCAATTCATTACAATAAAAAACAGAAAATTTACTTAATAACAACAGACAAAAATAATAATCTTAAACGTAAATAGTAAACAATGCATTAAAATTTCCCGAAAAGGAATAAACACTCGAGATCTAATTAATTATTCAAATAAGTCAACAAACACATTAATACAATAAAAACTCAACAACAAAATCACATACATCTGTAATTAACACTATTAAACAATTAAATCAATTTAACAACCAAACATTATAATCATATAAATTTAGAAGATCAACACCAGCTATTAGCAATCGCTAGCAATGACAAGGAATTAAAAAAAACGATAACTAAATTAACAAATAACGATGCGTAGGTGCGTCGTCATGTTGCCAGAAGTAGCAACCCAATCACTCATAACTGACAACCAAGGAATCATAATAGAAGAAATGGCCCCATTGGCCATAACAAATTCAAAGTGGAAAATTCTACAAAAAATAAATCTAGAACCGTTCTTCAGGGAAAATGAAGAACTATATCAACTATGGCATACCCTCAATCATAGCTGCAGGCAAATAAAAGACTTGTGCGACCGTTTAGCCGAAATTCAAACTCAACTACACACGAATGAAAGAAATACGGCGCAAATTGTAAACCTACTGCGGGGTCACGACAATAACCGTAGAAGGAGATCAGTACTCCCGTTCGTCAGCGAAATAAGCCGAATACTATTTGGCACTCTTGACGAAAAAGCGCTACAAGAAATCAACAGCTTAATACAAGAATCTCACAACGAAACTCGCATGCCCGCGTCCATCATGGTGGATCAAACACAAATAATAGACACTATCTTCAACTCTACGAACAATAAATTGGCAGAACTCCAAGAAACAGCCAATTTTCTTAGAGCCAAAGATTCACTCGCTGAAACATACCAAGCTGCTCATCTGGCTGCGACCATGCTGTCAGAACACACAACTGAACACGCAATAAACATCAATCTAATCACGGATGCAATACTTCTCGCCACCAAAGGCACAATACATCCCCAATTTCTATCACCAACAACAATACAAGACTCACTTCACACTGCTCGAAGGACAGTATCCGACGCAGTCGTCCATTCGAACTATTACACTCCATACTACAAATCCTTAACATAGACGATATAGATATAGCCTTCTCCCAATTGCAACTCATATATAGAATAAAAATTCCGCTACTAGAATTTCAAAAATACCAACTCCTTAAAACAACACCTATACCTGTAAAACACAATATCGTCAACTCATCCAAAACATTCGTATACATTTGGCCCGAACACCCTTTCTTTGCAATTAATATAATTGCAAGCACTTACACTCCCTTCGAACTCGACTCCATTAACAAATGCAAGAAATTAAACCAACTAAAAATATGCAAAAACACAGAGCCACAGTGAGAAATAAGAAATTATACTCCCTGTGAAATAAAAATAGCAGCCAGAAACCAATATCCGTCTCTCGACAACTGTAACATAAAAATTATCAATCTATTATTAGTATTCCTATCAACCTACATAGTTCTAACACGTGGGCTTATTCGGCACCTCAACAAGAAGCAATATATATCAAGTGTGGAAACAACGACTATATATCTCGACCGCTCCAACAGACAGGTATAATCCAATTGACGAAAGACTGTACAGCTCACACATGCGACGCACGCCTAACATTCACCCACACAGACTACGCTACCGAATATACACAAATCCCTTCACCGGACACAACAGCACACATATACAATATCATACGCAACTCAACCTCCTCCCGCGACATCGCCGAATCCATAAAAGAGATTCTAACAACAGAAAAACTCAGTATTGCTAATACACACAGCGAAACTCCAGATAGCATCCTAAAATCCGGATTATCATTAGACCAAATAATAAAGAAAGCGCGCGAATTAAGCGATCATAAACTAACAAAAACAGGGTTCCTCTAATGGCATTACAGCACAAACATCACCGGCTTGTTAATAATAGCTATCGCGTTCAGCGTAATAATGGCAAGGAAGTTCATAACACCAAAAATATGTAAAAAGCGTCGGCTAGAACCACAACAAGCAGACCTTAATCAACTTTAGTATTTCATCTCCAAATTAAACCAGAGGTAAATCATCATACGAAACGCGATCGTATAACACAAAAAATTACAAATTTTAAATACATAAATCATGTACGTAACTTAATGCTCAATTAATGTTTGAACATCAACTAAAATGTAATTCCGATATAAATTAGTGTAAGTAAACGATTGTAAAAGAGGGAACCGTCAAACACATGTATGTAGCAAGCGGCTACACACGCACACACACACATACTCACACACATACACACATCGACATTCGCAACATGAAATCGTTATACAACTTCAGTTATCCTTCGATGACGAGGATGCCGACGCAGCGGCATCGGACGTGTCACGTACGATTCAAGGCCGGCTTGAATCAGCGACCGAAATTGCGAAACTCCCGAACCATTGCTACACGCGCTCCGTCAGCACGGGAAGCGCATTGACCCCCCGAAATCATCGTTGACAAGACAGAAAATTGCCAACGGGGAACGGGAGCACGAAATCGGGCACGGCAGAAAGGAGCAGAACAAGAGCGCGGAGCGACAAGACAAGGCATACTATTCACGGTTACTTCAAGATTAATAAAAGATTCACAACTGATATCCGGTTCTTCATTAGAGTTCGTCGATTAGACGAACCAACGAAAGGTCCACCCACCCTACATACGTAACAGTAATAAATATAGAAATAAATAAAAAATTTAATACGACACATATAACACTAATTAAGCAAGAAGCAGTCAATAATAAAAATTTTTAACAAAATTTGCTAGTCATATCACAGATGGTTTTGTAAAGATATATAATTCAAATTTTCGAGACACGTGATTATACGTCTGTATCATGTCACCTTGACAGTACAGATGACAGACATGTCAAGAAAATTTGAAAATTAATTCTCGTGTTTTATTTACAACCAATAAATTAAATTTAAAAATTCAATCAATATAATTATAAAAAAATTTTTTTAATTCTTACAATTTTTGTCAATATTTATAAAAATTCGATTTATCACTTAGATATTAAATTTTTGAGTTTAATAAAATTCCAATTTTCGCGCGATATTTATCAAATATTAGGTTTGTAGTAAGTGATAACCATCTGTAGATAACTAGCTTACGTTTTAAAAATTATATTCAAAGAAGAAGTTATAAAAACCTCTTTGAATATAATTTTTAAAACGTAAGCTAATCTAGTTTAAAACTTCTTCTTTATAGTAATGAACATAACATCAATCTTTGGGCAAATTTAACATGGTAATATTTATTTTGCTACTGCTCTTGTTTTTAATTATACAACGACACGTTAGAGATACTATGGAAATTATATCTAATGCCAAATATGTGCAATAATTGACCAAATAGTAAGTAGAGTCTATAAGTATTCAAAAATGTATTGAAATAGAAAAGTGTAGAATATTGTAAATAAATGATTGATTTAATAAAAGTATAGCCTAATGAGGATGAAGGACTTCCATCGAAACGCCGCTAATTAAATAATTACTTGGTTTGTACACCAAAAATTGATATTAAAAATTTTCTTTTGAATCAACTGCGTGGACGTTAAAAAATTGATTATTAATATGTCTAGAATTTAATTTCATACTACACTCCGCATCAAAATTATCGCAAAACGATTTTTCACAGAAAAATTGGCATTTTTTAAATGCTTGTAGCTCGGTCAATTTTCATCGTATTGAGATCATTTTTTTTATTTTGTAGGGAATTATGTGCACTTTGAGGAAAAAATAATGCCTAATTGCTGCGAGATAATGCCATATTGCTATGTCTTAATTAGGCCTACCAACTTCTTTTTCTTAAATAACGCAATAGTTTGCATGTTTACCTGGATTACCAAAAATTTTTTTTGAAAAAACAAAAATACCACCTTAAAGTAGACTTTTTAACGAGTATTTTAAAAAAAAAGTCGACCCTCTTTGACTTTTTTTGACCGAGTTATGCCATTTTAAAGATCTTCCTGTGTTTTAGTCAAATACCGCCAACATCCGCATTACCCGATCCGTACCGCGAGGAGGTTGTTGGTCGGACTTACGCATCATTGTGGCTTTGAAAAGGGCCGATTGTGTGAACCGTTTCTTACAGTAGAGACCTTGTGGTCTGAATCCCCTACAAAACAAAAAAAAATTATCTCAATGCGATGAATATTGATCGAATTACAAGCATTCAAAAAATGGCCATGTTTCAAATGCTTGTAATTTAATCAATTTTTATTGTATTGAGATGATCTTTTTTGTTTTGTAGGGATTATGTGTTCTTTCAGGATAGCATGAGTCCTAATAGCAACTAATACTAAATTATCAGGTTACATTTAAAACAAATTCGTGCCCCGAGAGCTATCCTAAAACCTCATAAACAAAGAAACCACATTGCTTTTCGTTATTTTTTTTTAAATTAACCCATGAAAAGTGTAACTTTATTTAAAATTACACCTCTACATTTTCGGTACATTTAACAATGCATCTCCATACTTTCGGTAAAATTATCAACTCTACCAACAAATCAATTAAAAAATAAAGCAAAAATTTGCGCCTGGATACTGGTCAAAAGTTAAGGCGAAAGCTCATTCAGCATTAATTTTGCTATACAGAGTTCATAGCAACTAAAAATTTGGAGTCAAAAAATACTGCAGAAGTGACGAGCCGCAGGGTCCCTAATGTAAGAAACGGTTCACACAATCGGCCCTTTTCAGGGCCGCAATGATGCGTAAGTCCGACCAATAACCTCCTCGCGGTACGCATCGGGTATAGCTGATGTTGGCGGTATTTGACTAAAACATAGGAAGATCTTTAAAATGGCATAACTCGATCGAAAAAAATCAAAGATGGTCGACTTTTTTTTTACAATACTCGTTAAGAAGTCTACTTTAAGGTGGTATTTTTGTTATTTGAAAAAAATTTTTGGTAATCCAGGTAAACGTGCAAACTATTGCGTTGTTTAAGAAAAAGAAGTTGGTAGGCCTAATTAAGACATAGCAATATGGCATTATCTGGCAGCAATTAGGCATTATTTTTTCCTCAAAGTGCACATAATTCCCTACAAAACAAAAAAAATGATCTCAATACGATGAAAATTGACCGAGCTATAAGCATTTAAAAAATGCCAATTTTTCTGTGAAAAATCGTGTTGCGACAATTTTGATGCGGAGTGTATATTATATTATTTATTATAAATAATATAAGCTTGTAAATATTTGTATAAACAAGTTAAATAACAAAAACTTCATACTAAAATACTAAAATAAAGCAATTTTTTATACTGAATTTATGTAAACTTAGAATAATTTAATTAATTCTATGCATATTTCTAATAGAATAATAAAAAAATTTGTTTTTACAGAATATTCCACCAGATTTATCGCAATGTGTTTTCGTAATTGAACAAGCGCTATCAGTAAGAGCATTACAAGAACTCGTTACTGCAGCTGGTTCCGAAACGGTATGTACATAATTTTCTGTCACTTTAATTTTGTACTCACTGAATTTCCTTTCTCGATGAAACTTGCTCGGTTTTGATTTACTTTATAAAAATTCTATTAACATAACAATGCATAAGCTATTGTTTTTCTGTCTGTATATAATTTGAATAATTACACAAATCCAAAATTTGAAACCTCTTGGTGAGAGAAAATTGCTCGGTTCTAGTAACTTAAAACTACACAAGCTGTTTTATAGATAATTTGTAGAAAAACAATAGTGTATTTTTTTTATTATTTTAACGTCGCCCTTTTTATGCGCCCAAACCGGTGCTAATCAGCGAAGGAGGTCATACGATGTTTTGGTGAAGAAAGCACTTGTTGAAAATACATTCGCTAGTGGTGCTTGTATCAATCGGCCGGGGCCGGGAATCGAACTTGGGACCTCCAGATTACGAGCCCGACGCCCTACCGACCGAGCCATCGCAGGCCTCAAAAAGTGTATTTAAATATAAACTAACAAGCTTCAACGTTGTGGCATGAGACTTTTAAGTGCTGAATAAAAAATAAAGCGGGCGTCGAGTCTTGAACCCGAGCCCCTTCGAATCCGAAGGTGTTCACCCTAACCACTGCGCTACGCCCGCACTGGTCCTAGCGCTTCTTATTGCTCTTATATGCTACCGATACCGCGCCACCTCGTAGTATCTGCAATGCTGGAATCTTATGACAAGTGGATTAAATCCACCTTGTCACAACGTAAAAAATTAATTGTAACTATTTTACGTGGACGTAGTGAGTTAGAGGTGGTATTGGGGACTAGCTAATACTCTCCGTATGAAGTCTACTATCACTGGCCGCCTTGTCGTGTCTAGGCAGATGATAAGAAAGAGATCGTTTGAATGAATTAAAAGAGCTGAGGTCAAATATAGTGAAAAGTGGAAGATGTATGATATGCGTAGCGCTAATAAGGAATGATTTATTAAGAGCTTTGATGTGAGGTGGAAGAGAGAGAAGGGATTTGGAAAATTAACGGGAGGATAAACAAGATTAAGACGGTATTCATTGGTAAAATAATTTGCTTAGTAATAATATGAATTATGAGAAATTATGTTGCATGCTAAAGAGTCAATGTAAAGGGCTCGTCTGGATTCAACCATCAGTCAACTAAGCCTCAGTTGATATGGTGTAATAAGTGCACATTACCCCATATAAATGTAACTCTAGCATTTAAAAGACTTTATAATTTTATATTCCTTATTTGACTAACGTCGATATAAACTTATAGTCGAAATGCAACTTAATTAAATACGTAACAAGATGTTTTATACAACGTTGTGAAACAGCATATGTTGAGAAAGAGCATGATAACATTCACATCGTCTAATACGCTGCATATGTAGTTCAACATCTACTTATAAGGGCAGTACTTGAACTTCGGGAAACAGATCTTATCCTACCATGGGTATGCCTTTTGCAACGTAGAAATATGAAGAAAGCCTAATTATTAGTTGCCAATGGCCACTTTTACGAAATTTCTTCGACATCTAGTGATAATTTCAATAAAAATTACATCCACTTTAATCGCCTATAACTGGGAATCGAATAGAGATACACACTGACCAAAAACCAGAAGAAACTTGAGTTCAAGTAGATAAAACTTAAAAAAAAGCTCAAATTAATAATTTGAAACATAGTTATAAAGAAAATAATAAAATGAAAAATTTGAGGTTGAAAAAAACAATAAATTTTTTATATTAAATTTTAGTTATAATTTCTTACATTTAATATTTTAGTCATAACTTTGTTTTAAATTAAGCAATTTAACCTTTTCTTTTGTAAATCATATCTACTTGAACTCAACTTTCTTCTGGTTTTCAGTCAGATTATCTGTCTTCATTCGTTTTCTAGTCATAAGCAATTAAAGTGGAATTAATTTTGATTGCAATTATCACCATATGTCAAATAACATTCGTAAAGTGACTACTGGCACGTAATAACTTGGCTTTCTTCATATTTCTACATTATAAAAGACATATCAAAGTTAGGATAAGATCTGTTTTCCGCAAGTCAAGTACTCGCCTTGTTACTAGAATGACTGATAAAGACTGCCCTAAGGTACACCCGCATTTATTCTGAGCCAGTCCAACAAACTGCCAAACTCATCAGTCACTTAGTGCAGATATATATATATGGGGTATTCCACGTGAAGTGGTCCGATCAAAATTTTAAAATGCACCAAATTTTGGGTACACATTGCAAATGTTTTTCAGAATACAAAAAAAAATTTTTAGGTACTGGTATTTATTAGCTCAAAAGTTATTCTAACCTCAATAAGTGAACTTTTCCAGTTTTTTTCAACACCAGCTGGGTTCATCGCTATTTAACTCAAAATCTATCAACTTTTACTATACAACATTATATGTAACATTCGTTGCTAATTATGTGTAGAATTTATCCTTCTGGGTTAGAATAACTAATCTCAAGGTCAATGTTACATAAACTACATGTCAATATTCAACTTAAAAAAAGTGTAAGTTTGCCACAATTGATTTTTTTATCCAAAAGTCTAAAAGAAAGCTTGGAGCAATACCTTTCAAATGGTCTGTAGCATTTTTATGGCCTTCAATTCTGTAAAAAGTAATGATAATTTTAAGAAACACCAAATTTTTTAAAAAATTTAAATGGGAAATCCCATGTTAATTTTTGTGAATTTTTTGTCTTTCTTTAAATTATTAAATTAAATTATTTTTATTTTTAAATTATTTTTTATTTTTAAAATATTTTTAAAAAATTTAAATGGGAAATATCATGTTAATTTTTGTGAATTTTTTGTCTTTCTTTAAATCATCATAACTTTTTACAGAATTGAAGGCCATACAAATGCTACAGACCATTTGAAAGGTATTGCTCCAAACTTTCTTTTAGATTTTTGGATAAAAAAATCAATTGTGGCGTACTTACACTTTTTATAAGTTGAATACTGACATGTAGTTTATATAACATTGACCTTGACATTAGAAATTCTAACGCAGAAGGATAAATTCTACACATTACATAATTCTACACATAATTAGCAACGAATGTTACATATAATGTTGTATAGTAAAAGTTGATAGATTTTGAGTTAAATAGCAATTAACCCAGCTGGTGTTGAAAAAAACTGGAAAAAGTTCACTTTTTGAGGTTAGAATAACTTTTGAGCTAATAAATTCCAGTACCTAAAAATTTTTTTCTGTATTCTGAAAAACATTTGCAATGTGTACTCAAAATTTGGTGCATTTTAAAATTTTGATCGGACCACTTCACGTGGAATAACCCATATATATATATATATATATATATATATATGGGTGGTTCTTTGTGAAATCAAAGATGAAAAAAATTAATATATTGTTATAACTGTAGGAATATGTTTTAGAGGTATCCAGTAGTTCTTCTGAATTTTTTCAGATTTTTTCGGGTCCATTATTTTAAATTACCGAGAGTCAAAATTGACATTTTAGCAATACATTGTATACCCATTGTCATGAAATGGTAGCTGTCAGGAGATGCATTTTCACTAAAAACATAAATATGACTTTTTTTTGTAAAATTTTCTGAATTTTTCGTTAGAAATACTTTTAAAGTCATAAATGTATGCTATCACACTCTTCTAAGCAGGGTTGTGAGATTTATGATTCGTCAAATCATGAATCCAAAATCAACCTTGGAATTGCAGAATTTGTTGTCTTCAAGTCACAAATCCTTTTGGTTAAAGGATTTCCTGTAGTTATAAATCCAAAATCCTTTTGATTAAAGGATTTTCTTTAGTTATAAATCCAAAATCCTTTTGATTAAAGGATTTTCTTTAGTTATAAATCCAAAATCCTTTTGATTAAAGGATTTTATTTAGTTATAAATCCAAAATCCTTTTGATTAAAGGATTTTCTTTAGTTATAAATCCAAAATCCTTTTGATTAAAGGATTACCTAAATTATAAATCCAAAATCATTTTGATGTAAGGATTTTCTCCAATTAAAAATTCAAAATCCATCTGACTTGCGAATTGGCCCTAATCATAAATCGAAAATCCATATAATTTTTTTTACTTATTGCATCAATTTTTTTACTTATTGTATTGTGCGTTTTTTTACTTGTGGTATCTAGTAGATTGTGCCCTAGTGACCTGGACATTAAACACTCGAAAGATACAGTCACTCAAAATAAAAAAATTGTCTGTATATTAAGAGCAAGACCTATATGTTCTAATTACGGCCCGCTGATTCCGAGTCTAAGCTTGATTTGGAGTTATCAAGTTTGAGGTCATTTAAAGGTCAAACTTAGAAAAAAGTTTTAAGCAGAGGTCACTAATGTTTCTACAATTTTGACAGCCACTGATCCTTTATGGGGTTTGACTTTATCGGGTTAAGATGAAGGTCATTAAAGGTCAAATTTGTAAATTTTGTAGAAAGTGCATTTTGTACTTCAAATTCCGGTATTGTTTCAGATTAAGATAATTTCATTTGGTGCTACCACGTCAGAATCAAGAGCATTTGAAGGTCAAATTAAGAAGAAACTTTTAAGCGTAAATGACTAAATAATATTTTTATAGTTTTGACAGCCGCTGAATCCGAATCAAATCTGGGTTTAGATCAAAGTTATTTCAAGGACAAATTTACAAAATGTGTAAAAAGTAAATTTTTGACTATATATTCTGATTCCATGACCACCGATTTAAATATATTAAAATGTGTTTTTACAGAGACACTTTCTCAAGTTTTGAGGGTTGCTGTATCCGAATATGAAATCAGTTTGACCTAATCGGGTTTAGATTACTAGAATTTTTGAGTTCTTATTCTGACTGTAATATATAAAAACACATTCCACTGTGTTTTAACTAATAACCAATAACACAATATTTGAACATTAATGTTTAAAATTATGTAGTACCTTTTAGAAGTATATATGATATTTTTATATCTTTAGTAAAAAATATTAGAAAAAAATTATTGAAAGTAACAAATTTTATAATTTAATGAACAATAATATTCATTATTGCCCTCCAATTTTACTTTATCCCCGGAGGTAATAAAAGGCGTTTTTGCTCCCTAAAAAGAGGTCAATAAAGTCAACTTTATTGATTTTCAGGGTGAAAAATAAATTACATATTACGTTTATTTTATAGAATATTATACAAAAATTTATAAAAAATATATATAATTCTATAGGATAAATTACATATAAAATTTTATAATAATTATATAAAATAAATTTTATAAAATATTTTCACCCAGGGTATAAGTATAAAAGAGTAATCTTCTGTGCCAAGCACTTTTTTATTTGTTAAATTGTGTGCACATTCATACCACTCTCAAACACTCTTAAACGTGTACATTTACACACATTCGCACACGCACACACACACACACACACACACACATATATACCCACTCGCACGCACATCCACACACATTCACTCACACATATATTCACATACTCGCACACATATTCACCAAGACACACACATTCGCACACTCATATACATATTTATGCACTCGCGCATACACGGACACACAAAAGCACTTATAAATAAATATACCGAACGCACAAACAAGCTCATAAATACCTGCATTAATTGTCACACACGCATCCACATTTGTTTTGTTCTGAATTTATTTCACTAAGCACTAGGTACATTTTACATAAGAATTGAAAAGTGTGATATTGCTCCCCGTAAATAGGGAAAGCAAGTAGTATTTTGTGCTCAGTGTAAGGAAAAAGCTTTCAATAACACACACGAATTTAAAATCAACAACAATCCAATAGTCCAGGTGCCTCGAGAATCCTTAATAAATCGTATTACAACTATCAAAGAAATTTTATTCGCTTTTACGAGAAAAAAGAAATTACAAACCCGAACTTTTGACTCGTGAAAAACAAACTCATAAATTCATTAGTATTTGTGAATCTAAGAAAGGAAAACTCCTAAAGTCACCGGTATTTGCGATTCATAAAAACTAAAAATCCAAAAATCATTAGTATTTATGATTTGCAATAAATATAATCAAAAAATCAAAAGGATTTGTGATTGTATGTGACAGAAAATTCTTAAATTACGTGGATCTTATGATTCGATAAAGTTGAGAATCATAAAATCAAGGGAGATTAGGATTCGCAGTAAATGAAAATTCAAAATTAAAATTGATTATGGATTCTCAAGGATTCTATTCCTTGAAATAATTCGAGTACTTACAACCCTGCTTGTAAGCCATTTAACCCATTAACGCCCAAGATGACCACTCTCGGACACCACCATTGAGGCTCTGTAGGTAATGCTATTCGCTATGGAAAAATTTGACTGAGCATTATTTATAAAGTTAAAAATCTGCTCATTTTAATGGTATAATTTAAAAATCGAAAAAAATTATTTAACAATGAATAAATTGAGTTCGAAAAAAAAAATTGACGATTTTTACATACGATTTTTTTTGGAATCAAGTTTTCACACGGTTACTGGTTCGAAATGATCTTTGAACCGACATATATCGTGGAGTTTTAATCTAAACTTGAAGTGACGTCGGTTCCGAAAGTGATTTTGTCACTTTTTTGTGTTCAAAATGGCGACCGAGTGCAACAATTTTTGCGAAATGTTCATGATTTTTTTTCGGAAAATCTATGCACTTTTCGCCTATAGTGCCAAGAATAAAAAGTTCTTAGAATAATTCAAAAAAGTCGTACAAATTTTTCTAAATAGTTTTGATCAACTTTTGTTGCAATTTTTTGAAAATCGAAAAATTTAAAAAAATTTTTAAACCAATTTCACTTTCAAAATCACTTTCGGAACCGACGTCACTTCAAGTTTAGATTAAAACTCCACGATATATGTCGGTTCAAAGATCATTTCGAACCAGTAACCGTGTGAAAACTTGATTCCAAAAAAAATCGTATGTAAAAATCGTCAATTTTTTTTTCGAACTCAATTTATTCTTTGTTAAACAATTTTTTTTGATTTTTAAATTATACCATTGAAAAGAGCAGATTTTTAACTTTAGAAATAGTGCTCAGTCAAATTTTTCCATAGTGAATAGCATTACCTACAGAGCCTCAAATGGTGGTGTTCGAGAGTGGTCATCTTGGGCGTTAATGGGTTAAACCTTAAATAGTGAAAATCAGCAATTCTGCTCCGGACTCTGGAAACCTAATACAGTCTAAAATATGTCTTTTTATAGTCAGAAACTGCCTATAAATTTCCAGACTGGGTCTAAATCATTAAGATCACTTAGGGTTAAAGTATCTGGGAAAAGTGCCCGAAATATTAATAGAAATGTATATTTGTTGCCTTATAACAATGAATCTATTGCATGATCATTGGAAAAACATTTATATACTTACCTTGGAGTGGTAGAAAAGTATCTCCACTTATTTCAGCATCCATCTAATCTACTGTAAGCTGCTAAAAATACAAATGTTATTATACAATTATAAAAAATTAATTTATAAATATTTATAATGCTGGATTTTCAATTGTACAACCACTTTAAGAATTATGATACTAATCTGAAGGATTACTATAAATATATTAACATTCTTATTACAATAACTGACAAGGGAAGTACATGACCTCCGGGAAACGGATCTCATCCTAACTTTGGTATGTTTTTTATAATATAAAAATATGAAGAAAGCCAAGTTATCTCTTGCCAATGGCCACTTTTACGGGAGTTATTCGACATTCAATAATAATAGCAGTAAAAATTACTTCCAATTCGGTCGCTTATAACTCGGAAACAAATAAAGATAAATAATCAAATCACAAACCAGTAAAAAGTTGAGTTCAAGTAGATATGGTTTGAAAAAAAAGAAGCTCAAATTGCTTAATTTGAAGCAAAGTTATGAAGAAAATAAAAAATTGAAGAAATTTTAACCAAAATTTAATATGAAAAATTTATTGTTTCTTTTGGCCTAATAATCTTCAATTTCTTATTTTCTTCATAACTTTGCTTCAAATTAAGCAATTTGAGCTTCTTTTTTTTCAAACCATATCTACTTGAACTCAACTTTCTTCTGGTTTTTGGTTCGCTTGTTTATCTTTATTTGTTTCCGAGTTATAAGTGATCGAATTGGAAGTAATTTTTACTGATATTATTATTGGATGTCGAATAACTTCCGTAAAAGTGGCCATTGGCAAGAGATAACTTGGCTTTTTTCATATTTTTATATTATAAAAGACATACCAAAGTTAGGATGAGATCCGTTTCCCGGAGGTCATGTACTTCCCTTGTGAGTATACGTATTTAATACAAAAAATATATAAACAAATCAGATCTGAGATTATAATGATTAATATGATTACGTGACAGTGACAAGTTTGTGAAATTCAAATAATGTATTGCTGAGTAATAATAATAATAATGTTTATACTTTTATAGTAAACCTTCAGATTAGTATTATAATTCTTGTAAGGGTTGTAATATTGAAAATCCAGCATTATAAATGTTTAAAAATTAAATTTTTATAATTGTATACTAATATTTGTATATTTAGCAGCTTACAGTAGATTAGATGGATGCTGAAACAAGTGGAGATACTTTTTGCAATGTTTTTGCAATGATCATGCTAATAGAGTCATCGTTATAAGGCAACAAATATACATTTCTATTAATATTTGGGGCACTGTTCCCAGATATTTTAACCATAAGTGATCTTAATGATTTAGACCCAGTCTGGAAATTTATAGGCAGTTTCTGGCTATAAAAAGACATCTTTTAGATAGTATTAGGTTTTCAGAGTTCGGAGCAGAATTGCTGATTTTCACTATTTAAGGTTTAAATGTATTTTTAATGAAAAGTTCAGAAAATTTTACAAAAAAGTCATATTTATGGTGTGACATGGCAGTTCTAACTGCATGTCACATACTTACTTTATATTTATAGTGTATATTAATTATTCCAAAGCCCCGTAGCTTATAGGAATTAATTGTAAAACTCACTCGGAATCCAGATAGTCTAGACCGTGAGGAAAGAGTTCGGACTTTTAGTTATTGACATGCGCGCACACACAAACCCTATTACAGCAAATTGTCTACTTCCTTTGAAAACCTTGCAGCTCCTTAAAAATCCTTTTAGCACCTTGGTAGTCCTTCTAGCTCTTTGAAAGTCTAGCTTTGAAGATGATGACCAGCTATGTATAACGCCGAGCTGTACCAAGTCCGTATATTATTGTACTCGAGCTTCTACCAGTAAGCCGCACTTAAAATAGATATTAAAAGCAAGGACAAATTCGACATTAATTAGAGTTGATATATGGAACAATTACTGCTTGTTTGATTTTCAAGCTGTTCCTGTATACGTTATTAATGTCGAGCTTCCAGAATGGCATGTTGATTGTAAGGTGCGAGAAGGACAGAGAGAGAAAGAGAGAAGTTGCGCTATACACACAGTATACGCGCGTCGGATCGGCCGAGTCAAGCGGACGAGATGGGACTGTTGTGTCAAGCGCATGCGCGCGGACTCGCTGCTCGGCTCAACACGACGAACTCGGTGATTCCGAGTCGGGCCGTCGAACGAGACGTTTATTTTAAAACTCATAGTTAGTTATTACCGAGAGTGGTTATATTTTATTTAATTGTTTCTTTTTGAGCATCTGCAGGTGAGAATTCCTGCCTAAATTCCCTGTTTTCCAGCTTCTCGAGCAAGCTGTGATTTGTGCGTGTGTGTGCGGTAATCGCGTGTGATAAAGATATAAATTTTGCCGCGTGAACGCGGCTGGCGACCGTGACTAGTTTGTTCGTTTATTTAGTGTATTCTTATTAATTTATTATTATTAAAGTCTCTAGCTCGAATAAAAGTGTTGTTATTTTATTGTATGGGAGCCGTTCACCCTGATCCCCAGTGAACGTGTTTTAATGGTTATAGTGAAAAATGCATCCCCTGGGAGCTACAAATTCATGAAAATGGGCATATAATGCAAAAAAGTGCTAAAATGTCCTCTAAAATATATTTCCACAGTTATAGTAATATTTATTTTTTTCATCTTTGATATTGTTACAACCCGACTTCGTGACATCGGTGTCTTCGCGGGAGTTTTGCTAAACAATAATTATTTGTTTAAAGCGGTAGACTCGCTGTCAGTTCGAGAGCCTCTCTGTTTCCTTACCTATGCGTTATGTGAATGTGGCGTTACGTTACGTTTAAAGACTTATGAATAACGTGACTGCTGGTGAGCGTCATGTCACGCGTAACTATCCTATGAATAACGTGACTGCTGGTGAGCGTTATGTCGTGTTTATAAACGTTTATGTAGGATTTATTTGTTAGGATAGTATTATTATGAAATAATTATTCATTTATATTGTTTTATTCAAAGTATCAATATATGCTTTTATTATTATACTTTATCAAATACAGTATTTATAATAAGTCATAATTCCCGAAATAAATTCCCGAATAATCAGACTTTACATGTATTTCATTATTCTTAAGTTACACGATATTAATTCGCGGCAATGAGTTAAGGTTTTAATATAATGATGTAGAGTCTTACTGCGAATGCTTGATTTGCTGGATTCGCGTTCAGCAAGTTATCCTTCTGCTACAGTCGAATTTCGTTAGCGACTGCTCGAAGGTCGGATCCTTCTCGTCGGATGCACGATATTAATCGGTTCTAATCGATTAATATTTCTGTGAGATTTATTTAATTCACTAACGCCGGCGATCCTACGGCGGAGACACTATTCTATTAACTCACTTCCTGGGACACGTTAACCAGATTGCGTACGTTGGACACGCGGGTTCTCTAAGTCCGGAGGCAATCAACAACCAGCAAATTTTATTTGCGCCATATAAATATTTCAGAAACCACTCATTTTTGTTCCAGATTATTAATTAGGTCTAAAAAACAATTCCGGTCCAGTAACCATCCACTTCCAGTTTGAATAGTTAATTAGCACAGCCGGTCAAGGCAAGGCAAGAGAAGAAGACCATCCAATTAAGGGAAGAGTTATAATATCCAGCCAGCCAAGGCGAGGCATGAACTTCAGCCAATTACGGGAAAACTCATAATATCCAACTGGTCAAGGCGAGGCAAGAAATTCGCCCATTCAAGAGGGGATATGTGAACGCAACTAGTTATATTATCTGTTACAATAGATGTCCAATTAGTCTTCCATTTTCTTGAATGCACATATTAATTCTTTGACGGAAGCTCAGGCGGACTCGCTCTAATATTTGAACCGTAATAGATTCGAAGGTTTTCCTTATTATATCTTGCATGCTGTCTATGGTTGTTGAAGTTTCAGCAAAAATTAATCTTTTACAGTACTTGGCTGTCAATGCCAATCCATACATTGGGGTATGTGTCATTCAAGAATGCTCTTACTGGTCATGTATGGTATGCTGGTACTCCGTCTTGTTGAAACCACATCATAGGCCAGTCAAATTAGGTTTTTTCCGGGCCAAAATTCCTGAAAGCAATTTTTTGTTGGAAATGGTCAGGAACGATATGTAGAACAATAAAATCTGGAAGAAAGCCAAAATTTTTGTGCGCTAAGTTTTTTTGTATAATAATATCGGTCTCTCCGAACCAAATGCTTTACTTTTAGAATAAAGCAGGCCTATCGTACTCTTTGTCCACTATGGTTGGTGGAATTTCCCAGAGCACGGCCTTTTAAAATAATTAAAGGCGTTTCGTCCTCGATCTCCAGCTTGGACTCCTCAGTAAGGAACTGGAGATCATACCTTAGACGCCTGTCGCAAGATGATATGCGACGCCAGCAAGATGTTCTGCGGCTATATATAGAAAACAGACGACGATCTCTCCAACGAGTGTAGAGAGATAGTCGTCTCCCTCTGGTGGTGGGAAAAGCCACCAGCCAGAGCGCGAATTTTTAGACCGTATCGCGAGTTATTTGTTACAAAATTTTAACGTTCGGTAATATGTATATGTATAATAATATCGGTCTCTCCGAACCAAATGCTTTACTTTTAGAATAAAGCAGGCCTATCGTACTCTTTGTCCACTATGGTTGGTGGAATTTCCCAGAGCACGGCCTTTTAAAATAATTAAAGGCGTTTCGTCCTCGATCTCCAGCTTGGACTCCTCAGTAAGGAACTGGAGATCATACCTTAGACGCCTGTCGCAAGATGATATGCGACGCCAGCAAGATGTTCTGCGGCTATATATATAGAAAGAAAAAAGAAACAAAGAGTACGATAGGCCTGCTTTATTCTAAAAGTAAAGCATTTGGTTCGGAGAGACCGATATTATTATACATATACATATTACCGAACGTTAAAATTTTGTAACGCTAAGTTTTTTATAAACAATTAAAGTTCGATTTCGGCACTTTTTTTTAATATTTTTCTCTGCGGTTCGAAAAGTATTGATTTTAGCGGAAAAAGTTTTTAGTAAAAGATGTTCATTAGTAAATTATCTACAAAAAAAGTCCGCGAGAGCTCCCCTCTAAGTCTATTAGTTTACTTGCAAATTGAAAAAGACTAGAGAATTTGTCAAAATCGAAATTTGTTAATAACTTTTAAAAAAATTACTTTATTTTATTGTTACTTTAGAAAATATACTCTATTGTCTAAACTAATATGCCAAATTTCAAGCTTCTATCGATTATAGTTTTTCTTTAATAATTCTCTAAATTTCAAAAAAATTTTTTTTTACAGTATATTTTTGTTGCAATTGTTCGTTTTTATTTATGTATGTAATATTGCATTTTATATAAAAATAAATATTATCAATATTAATGTATATATATATATATATATATATATAGTCTATTTTAATCATATTATTAACTGAAAATGATATAAAAAACTATTTTCATGATGTTATAAAAAATTCATAAAATAATAACGTTTTGTATTTCAAAATTTATAAATATATTCGAAAAGTCTATATTTATAGGCATTCAAATTGCAATCGTGTTGATACTAGTTAAATATTTCTATAGTTTATTTATTGAAAATAGATAAATAATATATAGAGAGCCGCGGTGGCTCATGGGTAGAGCTCCCGACTCTCACACCGAGGGTCGTGGGTTCGATCCCAGACGTGTACCTCTGAAAATTTTTTCATGTGCATTTTTCGAACACCGCGACTCAGTGGTTCGGCGTGTCACTATAATGTGACGCCAGTTTAGGTGCGCGTGCGTTTCGTCCTCGATCTCCAGCTTGGACTCCTCAGTAAGGAACTGGAGATCATACCTTAGACGCCTGTCGCAAGATGATATGCGACGCCAGCAAGATGTTCTGCGGCTATATATATAGAAAACAGACGACGATCTCTCCAACGAGTGTAGAGAGATAGTCGTCTCCCTCTGGTGGTGGGAAAAGCCACCAGCCAGAGCGCGAATTTTTAGACCGTATCGCGAGTTATTTGTTACAAAATTTTAACGTTCGGTAATATGTATATGTATAATAATATCGGTCTCTCCGAACCAAATGCTTTACTTTTAGAATAAAGCAGGCCTATCGTACTCTTTGTCCACTATGGTTGGTGGAATTTCCCAGAGCACGGCCTTTTAAAATAATTAAAGGCGTTTCGTCCTCGATCTCCAGCTTGGACTCCTCAGTAAGGAACTGGAGATCATACCTTAGACGCCTGTCGCAAGATGATATGCGACGCCAGCAAGATGTTCTGCGGCTATATATATAGAAAACAGACGACGATCTCTCCAACGAGTGTAGAGAGATAGTCGTCTCCCTCTGGTGGTGGGAAAAGCCACCAGCCAGACCGCGAATTTTTAGACCGTATCGCGAGTTATTTGTTACAAAATTTTAACGTTCGGTAATATGTATATGTATAATAATATCGGTCTCTCCGAACCAAATGCTTTACTTTTAGAATAAAGCAGGCCTATCGTACTCTTTGTCCACTATGGTTGGTGGAATTTCCCAGAGCACGGCCTTTTAAAATAATTAAAGGCGTTTCGTCCTCGATCTCCAGCTTGGACTCCTCAGTAAGGAACTGGAGATCATACCTTAGACGCCTGTCGCAAGATGATATGCGACGCCAGCAAGATGTTCTGCGGCTATATATATATAGAAAGAAAAAAGAAACAAAGAGTACGATAGGCCTGCTTTATTCTAAAAGTAAAGCATTTGGTTCGGAGAGACCGATATTATTATACATATACATATTACCGAACGTTAAAATTTTGTAACAAATAACTCGCGATACGGTCTAAAAATTCGCGGTCTGGCTGGTGGCTTTTCCCACCACCAGAGGGAGACGACTATCTCTCTACACTCGTTGGAGAGATCGTCGTCTGTTTTCTATATATATAGCCGCAGAACATCTTGCTGGCGTCGCATATCATCTTGCGACAGGCGTCTAAGGTATGATCTCCAGTTCCTTACTGAGGAGTCCAAGCTGGAGATCGAGGACGAAACGCCTTTAATTATTTTAAAAGGCCGTGCTCTGGGAAATTCCACCAACCATAGTGGACAAAGAGTACGATAGGCCTGCTTTATTCTAAAAGTAAAGCATTTGGTTCGGAGAGACCGATATTATTATACATATACATATTACCGAACGTTAAAATTTTGTAACAAATAACTCGCGATACGGTCTAAAAATTCGCGGTCTGGCTGGTGGCTTTTCCCACCACCAGAGGGAGACGACTATCTCTCTACACTCGTTGGAGAGATCGTCGTCTGTTTTCTATATATATAGCCGCAGAACATCTTGCTGGCGTCGCATATCATCTTGCGACAGGCGTCTAAGGTATGATCTCCAGTTCCTTACTGAGGAGTCCAAGCTGGAGATCGAGGACGAAACGCCTTTAATTATTTTAAAAGGCCGTGCTCTGGGAAATTCCACCAACCATAGTGGACAAAGAGTACGATAGGCCTGCTTTATTCTAAAAGTAAAGCATTTGGTTCGGAGAGACCGATATTATTATACATATACATATTACCGAACGTTAAAATTTTGTAACGCTAAGTTTTTTATAAACAATTAAAGTTCGATTTCGGCACTTTTTTTTAATATTTTTCTCTGCGGTTCGAAAAGTATTGATTTTAGCGGAAAAAGTTTTTAGTAAAAGATGTTCATTAGTAAATTATCTACAAAAAAAGTCCGCGAGAGCTCCCCTCTAAGTCTATTAGTTTACTTGCAAATTGAAAAAGACTAGAGAATTTGTCAAAATCGAAATTTGTTAATAACTTTTAAAAAAATTACTTTATTTTATTGTTACTTTAGAAAATATACTACTCTATTGTCTAAACTAATATGCCAAATTTCAAGCTTCTATCGATTATAGTTTTTCTTTAATAATTCTCTAAATTTCAAAAAAATTTTTTTTTTACAGTATAATATTTTTGTTGCAATTGTTCGTTTTTATTTATGTATGTAATATTGCATTTTATATGAAAAATAAATATTATCAATATTAATGTATATATATATATATATATATATATATATAGTCTATTTTAATCATATTATTAACTGAAAATGATATAAAAAACTATTTTCATGATGTTATAAAAAATTCATAAAATAATAACGTTTTGTATTTCAAAATTTATAAATATATTCGAAAAGTCTATATTTATAGGCATTCAAATTGCAATCGTGTTGATACTAGTTAAATATTTCTATAGTTTATTTATTGAAAATAGATAAATAATATATAGAGAGCCGCGGTGGCTCATGGGTAGAGCTCCCGACTCTCACACCGAGGGTCGTGGGTTCGATCCCAGACGTGTACCTCTGAAAATTTTTTCATGTGCATTTTTCGAACACCGCGACTCAGTGGTTCGGCGTGTCACTATAATGTGACGCCAGTTTAGGTGCGCGTGCGTTTCGTGCACTTGTCAGTTGTCAGTGCATGAGAGGCACGGACATCTGAACTATAGGGAACGTTAGGGACGCGAAGCTGTAAAGAGGATCGCGGTGGTTCCATCGGGAGGACAGGAAACTGTAATTATTAGACTAATTACAGTGACCGATGGTATCTTCCGATGGACACAAGCACCACTGTTTCAACTACATGTGCTTTGTTTACAGACACACCGTTCACCTCCGTCGCTGATTAGCCCTGGCAGCATAAATAGAGCAACGTTAAAGAACATAAAAAAAAAAAAAAAAAAATAGATAAATAGGTGCTCCACCTCGAACTTGAAATTCTGACACGCCCACACAATAAATATAAAGCGTACCCGGTCATTTTAATGACTGTAGACAGACTACAGTCTCGGGATTCGACTGAATGCTCTACTTACCTGGAAGTAATAAATGTGACCATCTGCTCTGTATACAAAGCAGTATAACGGTTTAGGACCCCAGGTATACAGATTCTACAAGGTGAGCAGCATAGCTCAGACGATTTTCGCCAGTTGTAGCTGAGTGTTCAAGCAAGGAGCAGTGAATTTTCGTGTTGTTTCTTAAAATATCTATATTGCAATTTACAGTTTCAATTTCTACATGTTTAAATAAAGTGAATTGGCGTGCTGTGAATATTTCTTTAAAAGACCATTATATTACTTTTGTTTGCTGTATTTTTTACCAGGTAAGTAATAATTATGAATACAATATTATCTTTATTATGCACAATTTAATACATAATATATTTACAACAGTAAAGTTCTTGTTATACATTTTATTTAATGTACTGGTTTCGCATGCGTATTTTTTATAGTTAAATCAGTTTCAAGTAAAGCGCAAATCAATATTAAAAGCTAACGTGTTAATTACGATTTTTATTTTACATTAATATTATTACAAAGTTAATTTTATTTGCCATTACGTATCCTGCTGGAAATGAAAAATAAAAATGGATCTTAAATAGATTACCGATCGCGTCTATGCGATTTAATAGCTATTTTCATAAGTTCTTACCACTACTAAATAAAACGCTCTTTTTAACTTATTTCATCCATTTCTTAGATACAGAACAGTTGATCTACGTGTTTTATCTATTTACAAGTTTATTTCGATCGTATAAAAATCACAAAATTCGGAAAATAAAAATTTAAAAGTTATAAATCTTAATGAAACTTTCAAATGACTAATTTAAATGCGGAATCAACAATAAATAGGTATTAGTATTCGATCAAACGACCCGATTTGAGAAAAATTTAGCAATTTTAAAAAGACGCAGGGACTGTTAATATTTTGAGGCTATGGCATTCTAACAAATGGGCGAATGCAGTGCAAAAAACCGTTTTATTTAACCTATTTAATTACTATTTTTCATACCTATTTTTTAGGTTCTCATTTCCAGTAGGGTATTTATAAATATATAAAATTTAATTTATTCAACCTTCAGTTTTGAATTGTATTAAAATTTGTACCACTGTTGTTTATTCCAGTGCATTAATCATTTTATTGTGATTATGTTTTGCAGAGAAAATTGAAGCACAATGGCCACCTTGAAATGCATACTTTGTGACTTGGATTTGTTGGAGAATCAGTCTTTAAAAACTTTTAAAGCAGGTGGCATTAAAACTCTTATGCAATGTAGTTTGCTAAGAAAGGATGGGAAGCATAAGATCATGAAAAAGTTGCCGTCGATCACTGTACATAATAGCTGCTATGTCAACTACAATCGGGAAATAAGTATCGTCGTTACAAATAAAAAGGCCCAATCTTCACCCTCGACTTCGAGACGATCATCAGGATCAAATGAAGGATTCGATTTTTGTCAATGGTGTCTTTTCTGCGAAGAAGATGCTTCAGATGAATGGATAAAGAGTCAACTAAAATCAAAAATTGAGTATCGCAAACCCATTTCGATTGTTTCAAACGTAGAGACTCAAGGAAATATCTTATTGGAGTAGATAATATTATCGAAAAAAATGCTCGTTATCATATTAAATGTTATAAAACATTTATTAATTCATCATCAAATAATTTCATAGGGCGCCCTGTTATTCAGAGCAATATTTAGCGGTTCAATTTGTTATTGACTATATACTCGCACATAAAGAAGAGTGCCAATTTTCTCTTACTGATATTTTAAGCGGTTATGAGCACGACGTTCCAGACAAAAAATATATACTTAGACACTTACAAGACTATTTTAAAAGCGACCTACTTTTTCATAATTCAAAAATAGACACTATTATTTCTTTTCGAGACATAGGAGAAAAATTATTGTCGGATCATTGGTATAAAAATCGTTCAACAACTGAAAATGAAGAACGTGAACGAATTGTTAAGACTGCTGCTCTTATTATATTAGAAGACATTCGTTCTCAAGTATACGATATGACTCATTACCCTGTGCCGAATTATTTTTTAGAAACTGTTAGCGAGGATATTCCCAAGACATTAAAAATATTTTTAGATACAATGATAAAAAAGAATAAGACTCAATCACAATATGCAAAGTGGGATAACAGAGTAAAGTTCTGCAGTCATAGTATAATTTCAAGTATCAGGCCGCGATCTTTTATATCTCCACTTTTGCTCGGACTTTCATCTATGATGCATAAAAAATATGCTAGTAAAGATCTTATAGATTCATTATCATATTTAGGCTTGTGTTCTTCATATCAAGAAACCTTATTTTTCGAGGCATCAATTTTAAACGATCCGCAAGAATATAATTACGATAATTCATTTGTACAATTTGTTTACGACAATGCTGATCATAATACTAATACTATAGATGGATTGAATACTTTTCATTCAGTGGATGGTATTATGTGTGTTACTCCACAATCATCGATTAGTAGTAACAAAAAAATTAAACGATTACAGAAAATTCCATCTAGTTGTAAGAAGTACGGCCTCCGATGTTCAGATATTTGTCATAACTGCCACGGGCAGTCTTGCTCAAATATCGAACAAATTATAATAGAGACGGATAATGTAGAATGTATATTAAATGATGATGTAAACGAAAACGGCGATTATAATGATGCGAATGGCGAGAACGACGACGAAATAAGTTCAAAAAGACAACGACTTTGCTAGTTATATAAATAAGATTTAGTATATATTTGTTTTTTTATTAAAAGAAATGTAAATATAGTAGTGGATAGTCACCCTCCATTATTTTATTTTGGTTTTTTTAGACGATCTTGTAGGGCAATTCACAGGGTGTTGAATAAATTTTAACACCTTTTCTTTTAATTAAAAATTGCGACGTTTCGTCTGATATCTTTTCAGACCTCTTCAGGCACTAATTTATTGACAGAGACACAAATATTAACAATTTTTCAAATTGAACATGAACAACAAGAAATAATTTTTTATATAAATAATACAAACAACGCAATAATTACCAATATTGAAAACAAGTTTAGCTCATCATCGAGCCATGTCAAGTCGGACTGACCGTTATAACAAGAAATAAACATATAGAGTATCTAACACTCTTACAATTTTCCAAGAAATTCACAGATGATTAGTATATACATACGTATATACCTATATATTCTGATTGTGAGTAATCTTAACAGCCGTTACAGTATGTTCTTATACAAGTAATTTAAACCCATTGTGTCTTCTTTTTTATTTAGTGTGTTTTTATGACTATTAATAAAAATCATTTCAGAAATTAACCGTTTTTTACGTACATTTTCTTTGTCTAATATTTGGACATTTTCAAAATCAAATTGATGGTTTTTATTCTTCATGTGTATAGCTTCTACTGATTCAGTATTGTGTGATTTTTTATGTTCAGAAGCAATATATGCCAAACGACTCTTAATCAATTTTTTGCTCTAACTGAGAGAAAGGTGGAAAAAAAGTTTCTAAAATTAGAGAGTTTACACAATAAAAAACTTAATTATTTAATAAACAAAAGAACTGACAAAGATAATTCAATAGTGAACAATAATTATGTAATGAATCTCACAAAAACGACCATACCGAACGATGTATTAGATATTGTAAGTTTAGGCCCAAAATTTAATGTACAAAAAAATATGTGTAAAAAAGACGTAATTTCCATAGTCAAAAACGTTGAAACAAATTTAGATAAATTAGAAATAGATAATGAAGCCAAAAATGAGATACGAGAAGTCGTTGTATAAAGTATAAAAAAGGAAATGAAAATAACACCACATATTTCTCTTAAAGAAAAACAGTTCATCAGTAAACTTAGTAACACAAAAAAATTTCTAAAAGAAAATACAGATCTGTTTTTTACACACGCTGATAAAGGTAATATTACAGTTTGTTTAAATAAATCAGAATATTTGGAAAAAATGACAGCACTATTCAATGATAAAAAAGTTTATAAAATAGTCAATAAGAATCCGATTAAAAAATTACAATCTAATGTACATACAATTTTAAAAAAACTGAATGACAACGATTTACTTCTAAAAAATTATCACAATAATGAGTTAACACAAACTAATACATCTTTGGCAAAAGCGTATGGATTACCAAAAATCCATAAAAAGGATATTCCTTTTAGACCAATTTTGTCAACCATAAACAGCCCAACTTATTTTTTATCAAAACTAATATGTAATGAATTAAAAACTGCGTTACCTCCACCGAAGTCTCATATTGACAATAGTTTAAAACTTAAGAACTTGTTGGTAAAAAAATCGCTACCTGAAGATTATATCTTCCTGTCACTTGACGTAGTCTCTTTATACACAAATGTTTCATGTAAAGATGTTTTAGATAGTTTAGACAGACGTTATTCAACTATAAATAGTACTTGTAAGATCCCGTTCCATGAAATTCGCAATATTGTAGAATTTTTATTTAACAATACGTTTTTTACATTTAATGGTGTATATTATCATCAAATTTTTGGAACACCGATGGGATCAAATATCTTGAAAAAGCTTGCTTACTAAAATTAAAAAACTCATACAATTGTATACCACTGTTTTACTACAGATATGTGGACGATACTATCCTATGTGTTAAAAAAGACGAAATAGATTTAGTTATTAGTGTTTTTAACAATCAAAACGAACATTTAAAATTCACACATGAATTGGAAACAAATAATAAAATTAACTTCTTAGACTTAAGTTTAATGAGAATAAACAACAAAATTGTAACTAACTGGTATCGTAAAGAATCGAATTCAGACAGAGTTTTAAACTTCAACTCTCATCATACAGATCGTCAAAAAAAGAACATTATATATAATTTAATAGATCGAGCAATACTACTATCAAATTCAACTTTTCACCAAGATAATTTAAACACTGTCAAAAAAATCTTACAAAACAACAAGTATCCAAAATGTTTTATTAATAATGCTATTAACACCAGGTTACGAAAAATAAGATTGACCAACGTTGTTAAACAAAATAAAAAACAAGTAATTACAGTCTTACCCTTACCATATCATACAGAATTTCACAATAAAATTAGTAGATTGTTAAAAAAGTACAACATAGCAATTATCCTAAGAATCGAAAAAAGGTTAAATTCCGTAATAAAATTAGGTAAAGATTCTACTAGCAAGTTAAATACATGTGGTGTAGTATATATTTTTAACTGTAAAAATTGTCAATCGATTTACATAGGCGAAACTAAGCGAATGTTAAGATAGAATTTCTGAACATAAAAAATCACACAATACTGAATCAGTAGTAGCTATACACATGAAGAATAAAAACCATCAATTTGATTTTGAAAATGTCCAAATATTAGACAAAGAAAATGTACGTAAAAAACGATTAATTTCTAAAATGATTTTTATTAATAGTCATAAAAACACACTAAATAAAAAAGAAGACACAATGGGTTTAAATTACTTGTATAAGAACATACTGTAACGGCTGCTAAGATTACTCACAATCAGTATATATAGGTATATACGTATGTGTATACTAATCATCTGTGAATTTCTTGGAAAATTGTAAGAGTGTTAGATACTCTATATGTTTATTTCTTGTTATAACGGTCAGTCCGACTTGACATGTCTCGACGATGAGCTAAACTTGTTTTCAATATTGGTAATTATTGCGTTTTTTGTGTTATTTATATAAACAATTATTTCTTGTTGTTCATGTTCAATTTGAAAAATTGTTAATATTTGTGTCTCTGTCAATAAATTAGTGCCTGAAGAGGTCTGAAAAGATATCAAACGAAACGTCGCAATTTTTAATTAAAAGAAAAGGTGTTAAAATTTATTCAACACCCTGTGAATTGCCCTACAAGATCGTCTAAAAAAACCAAAATAGAATTGTAAAGATTTGAAATAAACCGTAAAGGTAGTAACTGTATAAAAACACGTATTTTTTATTGTTTAAATAAATTAAAATCTTATATCTGACGACGTTAAAGTTATTTTCTTGTTACGCTACCCCAAACCAAAAAAAGAATGATGAAAAAATAATCATATTTGGCTGAGTTACGCTACTGTTTTCCGAGCGACGGGATTTAAAAATTATTTTTCAGTTTCGAGCGGTCGCACTCGCGCCTACCCCCACTCCGTGTCTCACGGCACTTATCGGGCGTAGCTGTCCGTTCACGTTTTTCCATTACAGTTTTCACAATCGCAAATCCATGTGAGAGCAACAACTCATAATAATGCATATACTACAAGGATTTAACTGCAACCTCCGATTTCAAACCTGACGATATCTCGTTTATTTACGGAGCAATCTCTTGTTATAAAAAAAAACGTAACTCAGCCCCTAATGCACGTAGACGAAATTATTTTTTTTACAAATTAGATAAAATTCCGTACTTTTCATTAGACTTTATTTGATTTTGAACGGACTAAAATGTTGTCTTTGAAACAATAGTTAATTGAGCACTTTATAAACATTAGCTTCCAGGGGCTCTCCTAATTAAAATTTCGTGGTTCTCAAAAAATTTTATTGAAATATAATTCTTTCACTTTAATCACAAGCTGCGGCGTCTAATCAGGATATTTTGTAACAAAAATATTATACTGTAAAAAAAAAATATTTTTGAAATTTAGAGAATTATTAAAGAAAAACTATAATCGATAGAAGCTTGAAATTTGGCATATTAGTTTAGACAATAGAGTAGTATATTTTCTAAAGTAACAATAAAATAAAGTAATTTTTTTAAAAGTTATTAACAAATTTCGATTTTGACAAATTCTCTAGTCTTTTTCAATTTGCAAGTAAACTAATAGACTTAGAGGGGGGCTCTCGCGGACTTTTTTGTAGATAATTTAATAATGAACAACTTTTACTAAAAACTTTTTCCGCTAAAATCAATACTTTTCGAACCGCAGAGAAAAATATTCAAAAAAGTGCCGAAATCCAACTTTAATTGTTTATAAAAAAGTTAGCGCACAAAAATTTTGGCTTTCTTCCAGATTTTATTGTTCTACATATCATTCCTGACCATTTCCAACAAAAAAATTACTTTCAGGAATTTTGGCAAAAAACGGGGCCTTGAGAGGCTAATTTGGAATGGGTTCATCTTGTAATAAAGCTGGTACTTTATTCTGCAGAATATTCAAATAGAATGAGCCATTCAAATTATTAATGTAAAAAGATGGCCGTCTCACATTATTTCCGATTATACCTCCCCATACATTTAATGACCAACGTCTCTGGACACGACCTTGTGTATTGCACTTCGCACGACACACATCTGAGTAGTTGAGCACGGGAATTGGCGAAGAGTGATCCTTATACCAAGAGAGTGTGTACGAAGATAAGTAAACACGTTTTACACAGATTGAGGATAGCTCCGGTCGCATCGACAGATGACAGCTGCGAAACGCAGCTAATTATAATAACGTGAATTTTCCTGTGCATTTAGATATGCACAGAATAAATAAAACCTAACCATAGATAAGATCCACCCAGTTACAACTGGCGTCCAAAACGTGAGTTTCCTTGCATTAGGGAAAATCAATTAAAGTGGATATTTCGAATTTTTATCTTGTTCTGGGTGTAAACCGCAACAAGTGGTCGCGAGTCCGCTGCGAGTTCGACGCAACGATTACACGTAAACAATTACACGAGTTGAGTTTGAGATAATGCTTCGTAGAATTTCTCCGAAATAGTATTAGTTATTTTCGATTTAAATTAAATTTAACGTTTAAGATAGGTCATTTTCATTAATTAATAGTTAATAGTATTTGGATAACTGAAACCAAATTTTTTTATGGTAATCATAAATAATTAATATATAAATTTTTCGTATTTTTTAATTTTTTCATATTTTATAATTTCTTCATATTTTTTAATTTTTTGAATTTTTTCAAATCTTTGAAAATTTTAAGGTTTTTTAATTTCTTTGCAGATATAACAAATTTTGGAAATTTTCCTGATTTTTCAAATCCTTATGATTATCTTTGAAATTTCTGAAAATTGTTTAATTTCATGCGGTCAATCGAATTTTTCTGAAAATGTTAAAAATATAAGAATTTTGAAAGTAATTGTTTTTATTTACTATTTACGTATATTGTTTTTGATATTTTTTTTATGATTTTGATTTTTCAAGAAATTTTGGTAATTTCTTGATTTGAGTAGTTTTATCCTCTGAAGTGAAAAATAAAGTTTGTGCGTCGAAAAATTGCAAGTGTTAGGAACTATACCATTTAGGAATTGTAATTTCTCGTTATATATTTCTGTGTAACATGATAGGCGAGAGAGAGAGAGAGAGAGAGAGAGAGAGAGATTTGATTTGATTTGATAAAAACTTTATTGTCCTACGGGAGTTAACCCCCAAAGTAGCACGAGTTGGTACAAAAATGGTTAGCATAATAATACAAGATGGTAGTACAAAGTATGATAAAATAACGTAAAATATAAAATATAAAAGCATCTAGTCGACGCGTAACAAGCATAAAATACGATAGACTCATCGAAACATGAACATAAAGATAACAATAACAAGAGAAGCAACGCCATGACCCCGACCAGGCAACACCTACAATGACGGGACAGGCGGCTCAATAATGCCCTCCGCGACAACGCGACTGGCCCAGGACCGACGGTCGACCTCAGATAGATGATCAAAAAGGCGAGACTGGAATGACACGAAGTGTGACATGTCGAAGTGAGGGACGTGAAGATCGTTAAGAAGTTTGGAGGCTGTAATAAAAAAGGAGGCATTGAGGGCCTCAGTGCGGGGTGGCCGATATGTGAGAGGACGAAAGGGTAGACGCGATGAAGAGCGAGAGTCAGGACGGGATCCGGAAAGGGTAAAGTGATGGTGGAGATAGGAAGGAGAGGAAGTCGCGAGAATTTTATAGGCTAATGAAGCGATGAGATATGATCTTCTGAGGCCAACCGACAGCCAGCCCAGTTTCAGCCTAAACGGCGTGACTTGCTCCATCCTAGGGATATTGCCCCAGACGAAGCGCAGACAAGCGTTCTGTAACCTTTGCAATTTGAGGTCGCGCGTACGGTCCACGTCATTATAGGCGGCACACATGAAGTCGAAATGATGTCACGCCAAACTCTCGACCAGGGCTTTACGCGATTTCCTGGACAGCGCACGTTTATAAAATCTTAGAGTGTGCAAAACCCCGTGAATGTTTTGAGAGATATATTGGATATGTCGAACCCAGTCGAGAGATGGCGCAACCCATAACCCCAGCGACTTAAACACCCGCTCATACGGCAACGGTACGCCGTTTACATTCACCCTTGCCATCGTATCAAGGTCAAAGCGCGCCACGTATTGCTGGCTGCCCAGGAGTAAAACCTTGGTTTTACCTAGGTTCAGGGCAAGGCCATTCCTAGACGTCCAGTTCTCTACCTCGCTAGCATCGCGCGAAATGCTCTCAACTGCCTCGTCAAAATCCGCCGTTAAAAACGAACAATACAGCTGCGTGTCATCGGCAAAAATCATACACCTCGAGGTCTGGAGAACCGCAGGCAGGTCGTTTATGAAAATAGAAAATAAAAGCAGGCCAAGGACGCTGCCCTGGGGGACACCCGCGTGCACGGCCGACCACCCAGAACGACGACCCCCACCCACGACTCCACACCCTAGCTACCGCAATTTCCGGAGGAGTGGGCCGTGGGGAACCGTATCGAACGCCTTAGAGAAATCAAAGAGAATCAATATTGTGATCATGCGTCGATCGATCCCCCACCGCACATCCTCAAGAATCCCAAGCATAGCCGTCTGCGTGCTATGCCCGCTACGAAAACCAGCCTGGCGCGATGATATCAAGTTCTTCTGGTCTAAATAACACGAAAGCTGGGCGTGTACCACCCTCTCTGGCAACTTCGACACCTCGCTCAGCTGAGCAATGGGTCACGTGTCCGACATAGAGCTACAAACATTTGCCTTGGCTAAGGGCGAAGCAAGGCTCTTTTCCACTGGGCAGGAAAATAGCCAGCTCTGAGCGAGGCATCGAAAACGCCAGCGAGATGCCCAAGGGCGCCCGAGCCCGCAAGCTTAAGCATCTGAACAGAGATGCCATCGATGCCCATCGCCCGCGAAGTCGCCCGTCCCAGGGCCCTACCGACCTGTGCTGCCGTCACCCGAGCAAATTCAAAACGCGACGTCACATCAAAAGGCGCAAAGGTAATAACGTCCGTCAACATATGCTGCGACAACGGCGCGGCGCGACGCAAAACAGACGAATAGTGGTCGTTGAGTTCGTCCAGGTTAAAGAGAGCGGACGGAGATGGTCGTACGCGACCCGTTACGCCATAACCCCGAAGGACGCGCCAACGCGAACGGGCATCAAGCGAGGCCTCCCATTCACGATTTATGAAACTAAATTTTGCCGATTCCAGAGCATTGGAGGCCAGACTGCGCAAACGCCTGTATCGCCCAAAATCCCGATTTTCGCCGGAAAGCCTGGCCGTTCGAAAGGTACGCCTCCTCTCCCTAATAAGCCGCATCACATGGGGCGTAATGCACGGCTTTCTCCGGGGATTGACCGTAAGGGCCATCACAGGCGCGACCCGATCGTAAGCCCCCACCAAGGTGCCCGAGAAGCACGCGCTCATCGCCTCCACACACGCTTGAGGAGTGCATTCCAGAGAATCAGTTACCGGGCCAAAAATGTGGGGCGACAAGCGGGTTAGGCTCGCAAAGGAGGACTCAACCTCACGCGCGATGAGTGCCCGATCCACTCCACTCAAACCCCGCGACTCGAAGCGGCGCGAACCAGTCCTAGGCCTCTGCAAATTAAGACGCAGCAGAATGGAGTCATGCCCGGAATCCGCCAGAAAGGGGGTATCTGACTTCGTGTAATCGAAAGACGTAAGACTGCCGCTCACGATGAATAAATCGAGCCAGGTGTGTGTGATATATCCCGAACAGTGGGCATGGTGCGTGGGGTCGGAAGATACCAACGAGAGATTTAGTTCCGCCATTCGCGACCTCATGTATTCAGTGCCTGAGCAAACCTTAGAAAAATTGTAGTTAAAATCTCCCGTGATAACTGTGTGCTCGTATGACGGCAACAAGACAGACAATAAATCAAAAAAAGCAGTAGGTTGGGCAGCCCCGGGGCGTCTATAAACTGCACACAGCAGAAACTTAAAACGCGAACACGAGATGTCCAAACATAAAAACTCCGGCGTATTATCAAACAGAGGGTCCGAATGGCCAACAATTTTTACCCTGAAGTCATCGCGAACGTAAACACCGATGCCTCCCCCCCTCCCGACGCGATCTAACCTAAAAAACGAATAACATTGTAAATTAACTATATCTGATGCGTCGAGAGGTGTGAGAAAGGTCTCAGTGAGGACGATAACGTCGTGCTGCAACGGCAGAACCAGGGCCTCGATCGCGGCAAAATGTGGCTTGATACGATTGGTATTAACGTAAAAAACACTAAGTGGACGGTTACGATTGACAAATACATTAGACTTATACTTATTGAAGCAATTAGAATTAACATTAGAATTAACATTACGACTAAGACTAAATTCCTCGTCGGTATGACTTGGTGTCTCTAGTGGAATAAAACTATTAAAATCAGTACTCGCGTCAACTAAAATAAGAGGGCTGTCTCTCTTCTCTCGGATAAAGACTTTCATGTCGCGTAGTATCGGTCGCGCATAGCGCAATCTTAGGGACTCACGGAGGGCCCTCGACCATAACGCATGTATATTTTTAGGCCAAAGAGGCCGCATATAAAGGCTGGCGGTGCCTCCCATACCAAAGATCGAGTGCGCGTTAAGGGCTCCCAACCGACCGCCTCGCGCCGTAATCGCATCGCGGATTGACGATGAGGCCACCCTAAAAACAAGGCCGCGTGAGAGCGGAGGCATAGGGCCCTGCGAAGCTCCGGGTTGCGCGCCGGATCCGGCCGGATTCGCCTGCCCCCGCGCCGGCGAAGATCAAGAGCGACGACGCGGCTCCCAACGACGCAGGTAGATAACTTGATTGATGATGTATTTCAATCCAATCGCCTCGAGAAGCATTCTAACAATATCATAGTCCTGATGAGTTACCGACTGCGGGACCCCGAGTAAGAGAATTTCGCAAGCGTCGCCGTGCGAACCCGCGCCAGTCGTAGACGCCGCGGAAGGCCCCGAATCCGATGAGCCACTAGCGGAGCGATTTACTAAGGCGTCGAATCGTGAATTGACCATAGCAAAACGTTCATCGGTTGAAGAAGCGAGGGCCTTCACGTCATCACGGACCGCCAGGATGTCAGCCTTCACTAGATCTGTGGCGTGCGCAAGAGTGTCGATGTCGGAACGAATAGCGCGAACATCCGCCTGGACCAAGCCGAACTTGCGATTAAGTTCACCGAATGCTGCTCCAATTTGCTGCTCCACACTCTCAAAACGCGCGTCGAGTTTCCTAGTATAATCGGTAAACCACCGCGGCGCATCATCACCCATTTTGACGGCGAGTGAGGGCGCGAGCGCGAGAGAGAGGTCGGCCTCCTCAGCGCGTGGCTGCTTAGCAGCCTGGTCAAATGATGGCGACGTGGACGGAGCGGGGCGCTTCTGTGAACGAGGGAGCGCGGGGGGCGAGGCCCGTGCGTACGAGTTTACGCTCTCGAAAGGTAACGCGTCGATGGGAGATCTATCGCGCCGCGATCCAGCAGGTGCTGCCCCCGACCGGCCATCCGCGCCCAAACAACACTGAGAACGAGATGAGCCGTCTCGCGCGCCCACGCACCTCACATGCACTGTTGCAAAACACTCTGAGCAAGTCGAAGTAGGAAGATTTCGAGTAAAGCGACAGAGGCACACTGGGCAGAGAGAATTCTGCACGGGCGTTGACATAGGAGTATCGAGACCGCACGCAAAAACCGACAATCAACGAGAACAGTGATCGTTTCGAATAAACATGATTGCGCAGTTGACAGGCGACGGACGCCAAGAGAGGGGGCCCGAAGCAGCCGACCAGCAAACCTCGCCGCAAATAGCGCAAGCAGCAAGCGGGGCGACTCGTAGATGGAGAAGCAGCAGCCGAATCCAACTCTGCGCGGTAGATGTCGCAACCTCAGCGCAGAAGGCAGATTTGCAAATGAACACCAGGCGTCGCAAATATCGCAGCCGAAGCCAGGCATGAAGAGGCGAACGGACCTTGCTGCTCTTGACGTCTATGGTCCCTCCAAAAGGCCGAGTCATCCGTGGCGACGACAAAAATAATGACCAAACTTTGAAGGAGAAAACGGGCTCCCTGGCTCTAAAAAGTGAAGTCTGCCATATGCGCTCGGGTTGCGTGAGCCAGCGGGAGTCCGGCTCTCCTAAAATCAAATTCAAAGAAGAAAGGTGAGCGCCGGTGTAAACGAAAAAAGACGGAGCGACGTGACACACGTCAATCCAACTCACCTGTAGAGAGAGAGAGAGAGAGAGAGAGAGAGAGATTAGATTTGGTGTAAGGTTTATGCTAAGTTTTAACCAATTAATTAATCAGCTAATTAATTGGCATTAGTTTCGTATTGAAAAAATGAAAAAAAGATTTATAATTAAAAATTTTATTAATTTTTTTAATAAAAAAACAGACGGATGGAAGCGACATTGGTATTGGTGCAGTACTTTTCCAAGTGATTAACGGGGAAGAGAGAATACTAGAGTTCGCTAGTAGGACGCTAAATTAGGTTAAATGCAATTATAGCGTTACGGAGCGAGAGTACCTGGCGGTTATATGGGTGAGTGATAAGTGTAGACCTAATATCGTGGGTTACTACTTTCACGTTATATCTGGCTACAGTAGCTTACGTTGGCTGCGTAGCTTACACAGTCCAACGGGAAGATTAGCGCGATGGGCAATAGAGTTGTAGGGACACAGACAGGGTGCACTGAACTACGTACCCGACGCGTTATCCCGGATAAGTGGAGGAGACCCTCGCTATCGATGCAATCTCTTGTGTAGAAGAATCTCAAGACGAGTAGTTTCAGAATTGGCTGAAACGAGTGAAATTCAGTCCGAAAGATTTCCATTGCTATATTTCCACAAGCCAGACGAATTGATCGAAGAAACTTTCGGTGATGAGGAGGCTTGGAAGTTAGTGATTCCGAAGGACTCGCCAGTCTGGCTAAGTATTATTACTGGCCAGGTTATTATGCCGACGTGAAAAACTACGTGCATTGTTGTCTCATCTATGAATATATAATTATGAATAGATATGAATATATTCTCGTATTCTTGGATTTATTCACGCGGTGGGCGGGATGTGTACCAATTCGCAAAACCAACGCAAAAACTATTCTCAACGAGTTTAAAGAGATAATACTTTTACGATATGGTACTCCTGAGGTATTCCTCTCAGATAACGGTACCGAATTCAAGAATAAGGCCGTTGACGAATACCTACAGGAGGTGGGGATACATCATACCTCCACTCCGACGTACTTTCCTGAAGCAAACCCGGTTGAACGTGTCAACCGAACGCTGAAAATCAGGATTACGGCTTTCATCGAGGAAAACCACAATGTCTGGGATGAGAAATTGCCGGAGCTTGTATTTTCGCTGAACAACACCATGCACGAGTCTACGGATTCCGGCAATGCTGAATTACGGACAACAACCTATGCCTTCCGAGACCATCAAGAGGGACCAAGATCATGCTGGCATAGAAAAGGAGCAGCATAGCCAAATAGAATTGTCGCAAAAGCGACTTCAAAAGCGGCAAGCAAGCTATTACAACGCTAAAAGCAGGAACACGCTTTTCACCGTAGGAGATCTGATGTGGAAAAAGAACAGAGTCCTATCCTCAGCAACTTAAGGTATTTCGGCCAAGCTGGCTCCGAAGGCAACAGGTCCGTAGATTAAAACCAGGATCCAATACTTACACGTTGATGGATAAAGAAGGTAAGCTGACCGACCTGGCACACGCCGAACAGCCAAAAACACTACATTTCACCAAAACTCGACGTAAATGAAGAAGAAAAACATTCACCGAGGGACGCCGTGGGAGAAGAGACGACGTTCGGCCCGTCCCAAGCGAACGTACAGCCACCAGATTGCGTGCGGACTCCTGCGCGAGTCATAGCGGATGATATAAAATAGACTCTTCCGAGAGTCAAAATGCCGTCCATACGAACACGCGGCTGTCCACAAAAATCCACGAAAACCGTCGCGAGACCCCACGGTAGTAGTAAAGTGAATCGCGGTGTAAAATTTAACGACGTCAAATCCACAGTCGGGATCGAATCCACAGCCGCAAGACCAACTGTCGGAGATCTCCTCCACTGACACGGAGGATGAAGAAGGAGAGGGATATCCCTCGATGTCCACCAGCGAATCAGCTATTGCAAATTACCTGGCAACACACCAAGAGGAACGGGCAATATCTATCCTAGAATGAGAACCTAAAAAAGTATAACAATTCCTAAAGGCCCAGCGCGACTTCGCGTCCCGCACATCCAATGGGTCGGACGCAGTCGAGAGGAGAGTCTTCCAGAATTGGTACCAAGCTGTAGCCGACCACCTTGTGTTATCTGTTCTAGACGAGTCTCGACACAACTGCGTCTTCGCCCGACAGTCGGAAAGAAATGCCAAAGAAGCTTGCCTGGAGCTGCTTCACCGATCTAGAGAGGAGAAGGAGGCTCAAGCAAAGCCGCAAGAGGCCGCGCGTCAAGTTGCGGAGGCCGCTCTGGCCACCAAGACCGGTATGAGAGTACCAGTCAACAAGCCGGCAGGAACTCCGGCACCACCCGGACAAGATAAGCCACGGCGTTGCTTTGTCTGGGTCTGGCTAGCGGTGCGCAATCTACGCACATGCCACAACCAACTGAAACACCACAGGCACAGGCAAAAATATTCTAGCAGACCGCTAGGAGAAAATTCCTGGCTAACTACCCTATGTAGTATTATTTATTTATTTTTGTAAACAAACTTAATATGAAAGGTAGAACGAAGTTATTATTTCCAAAGCCAAGTCCCTTTTCGAATCCCAACGCAATTTTTCAAATGTAACATTTAGTCTATAACCAACAATGGACGTATTAGATGCACAAGTTTTTGAAAATTCAAAAACATAGTTTATTGTGCCTCCTAAAGAGAAATACTGATTTTACCATAAAGGGTAAAAATGGACATTAATATCCAGAATGCTGTAATAATGCAGCAACATGTTCATTATCAACAAGATTAATAAATGATAATTTGCCGTTAATTTTATGAGTTACGTGACATCGAGCAATTATTTAAAATACTGAATACAATTGTAAAATTGCAATTCAGATTACTCTGTCCACTTATTCTTACATTATTCTCATGTTGGATTACATTATCGTACACAAAGTTTAGATGAGGAAATAAATTTTTACCCTAACATTAAATACGTGTATCTCTGTAAGTTTAAGTTGTACAGAAATAAAAAAAAATATGTTTGAGTACTCCATAAGAACTTTCTTTTCGTGTAATTCGATTTGTTTTCATATATTTTTTGTTAATTGTAACAGTTGTCACACCGCACTGGGGATCAGGGTGCGGGTGATAAAATCGATATCAATTATAAAAAAAAGAGAATTTATTAACTGATATAAATTAATTAATTAATTATAACGTCGTTAGGGCTAGTAATTTGGCTCGGTAGAATTGCACGCACGGCGATATAGCTATTACACGATCGAATATCCGCTCGATCGACAAAAATGGCGACGCCGGCCACGTGTGCAAAAGGGGAAATAGCGGCACACACACTTTACGAGGAGAGGAACACGGGTATAGATAGCACGTTGCACAAACCTTCTTATAAATACTACGAATTCGCTCTCTGGGTTGCACACGATGTACACTCTGCAGACTCTCTTATCGTACGGAAAACGGTCGAACGGCTCACAAAATCTCGCCCCGTTGCGTCTAATCACGGCTGTGTTCCCGAGCTCTCTGCCTTTGTCCTGCGAGAGCGCCGCGCGCATGCGTCGCGACCGTCTCCGCGCAGTGCGAGCGCGGCGTTATAGCGAGAGCGGCTTGGTGTTGTTTTTGGCGTTCAGCTAGGCTGTTCGAGTGAGACGACGACGACGACGACGACGACGAGTTGGCGACGACGAGGCTGCTGTTTGATAATTATTACTTCGTTCCTTGTTATTTATCGGCTAATCGATCCATGAGTTTATTTCAGGTGGACAACGAACCTTACTGCCGTGGTTAACGAGTCGTGGCTGCTCGGTGGATATATGTACGTATCGCTATCTTCGTCTCTCTCTATTTCGTGGTTTCTTGGCTGCTGAGACGTCTCTTCACGACGTCGGCTCCGGAGGTTCTTCCTCGGGTCTACTGCGCGGCTGCTATTATACGGTAAGGAGTAACTTGGCAGGTGGCTTGTTATTTAGTTAGTATGTGTGAGCAATGTTTATGCTCACATAACCTCTAACCCTGGCTCCTATACACCTCTACTCCTGTACACAGTCTTGTGTACTCCTATTTGCTCCTTAGTGTTGAAAACATACTCATTATTATGCTTTACAGGTTGATCTCCCTGTACGAGTTTGTTGCTGCTAGATGGCTCCTTCAGGGTTGAGGCTACTGCGGATATACTGTTATGATTGCTGCAACAGCCGTCTTCTTTGTACTTTGGACCTCGGTGCCCTATATATGCTCCTGTGCTGACTTCGTACTCAGCTGATGTCTCCAGGCTCTCCGAGTGCTGTTCGCCCTGTATGTAGCCTCTTGGTGGCTACTGGTTTCCTCGACTCCTGTGTGTGCTGGCTCCGCTTCTGTTCCAGGGTGTAGCTTGTTCGGCTTTAGGGGATTATCTTCCATAATGGGTACCTAGGGATACGTGTGCTCGGTGCTAGACGTATTATCTATGGGATTTAGGTAAATATATTGGGTAATAGGTAGATAGGAATATGTGTGTGTGCTCGCTTTGCACCATGACAGGCACACTTGCCTTGTCACACAGTAAAACTAATTTTTTAAATCTTTCAAATTCGTAAATTTTGTTCAATCATTTCAAAGCTCTTAAAAAAAAGCTGTATTCTTCGATTTTTTTAAACACCTTTTAATAAATAGATATGTACGTTTAGAGTGCTACTTGCGTCATTAATTAATTGTATATTGACACAATATATAAACCGAAGACATGCAATAAGTTCCACTTTGATCGTAAATATCTATGTCTCAAAAGATATTAAAAAAAGAGACATTAGCATTTTTGAAAAGCTTTCAAATGCTATTTTTAATATATAGATGTCTCCATTTGCATACAAATTACTCGCAACTAAACGAAATTAAAAAAATATATGAATTCAAAAAATTACTTTTACTATTATTAATAACAAAATATATTTAATAAAAGTAAATTTACTATTATTAATAACAAAATACAATTGTTCGCTGATTAGCCCTGGCAGCATAAATAGAGCGACGTTAAATAACAAAAAAAAAAAAAAAAAAAAATATAATTGTAAATTCATATCTGATTAGACAGAAAGAAAGTTCCTTAAAATGGACTTTTTATATATGACAAAAATTTATTTACCCATCTAAATTTTTTCTACGGTACTGTAATTCCAGCATTTTACCACTATTATCCGTAATCTTTTAGTTAATCCAAAAATTTATACCTGTTACCTGAATAAATATGGATAATAAATATAAAAATTTCATTTAATTATAGAAAAAAATAAAGAAAATTAAAACACATTCACTAGGGATCAGAGTGAACGGCTCCCAAGCATGAATAATACAACACCTTGAAAATAAGCTGGACTCTTTAATAATAATAAAATTACGTTTTATAGTCGTCTCAAGCCGATCAACGAGTTCGCGCGCATGCGCTCCAACGCGCGTATACTGTGTGTATAGCGCAACTTCTCCCTCTCGTTCTCTCTTTCTCGCACCTAATAATCAACATGCCATTCTGGAAGCTGGACATTACTAACGTGCACAGGAACAGCTTGAAAACCAAACAAGCGGGAACTGTTCCTTACATCAAACCCAAATTATAAGTGCGGGTTACTAGTAGAAGCTCGAGTACAAGAATATACGGACTTGGTACAGCTCGGCGTTACACATAGCTGGACATCATCTACGAAGCTAGCAGGACTTCCAAAGAGCTAGCTAGCTGGACTACCAAGATGCTAGAAGGATTTTCAAGGAGCTGTAGGGATTTTATGAAAATTACACAGAATTAGAAAATTTGCTGTAATATCGTTTGTGTATGCGCGCATGTCAATAAGCTGAGCCAGATTCCGAGTGAACGCTTCTTTATTCCCTACAAGCCACGGGACTTTGGAATGATTCCTTATAATTAACGAATATATTCTATAAGTTGCATACATTACAAACTGCCATCCATCCTTACCTTACTTTACGTTACCTTCCATCTTCAAGTATGCATAATTCCACTTTATGCAAATAAATACCACCAGATTCTCAAAGTTTAAAAAATAGTTTAATTTTTTTTAAATAAAGTTCTCGAGGATGCATAATAAGATCCAACTGAAACTACATTGCATAAATATAAATAGTATATTACTGTAACCTATATATTAAATTTATATTAACTTTATATATATATATATATATATATATATATATATATATATATATATGGGTGGTTCTCTGTGACATCGAAGATGAAAAAAATAAATATTGCTATAACTGTGGGAATATGTTTTAGAGGTATCCAGTAGTTCTCCTGAATTTTTTCAGATTTTTTCTGGGCCATTATTTTAAGTTACAGAGAGTCAAATTTGACATTTTAGCACTTTCTTGCATTATATGCCCATTTTCATGAATTTTTAGCTTCCAGGGGATGCATTTTTCACTAAAAACATAAGTATGACTTTTTTTGTAAAATTTTCCGAACTTTTCATTAAAAATACTTTTAAAGACATAAATGTATGCTGTCACACTCTTGTAAGCCACTTAAACCTTAAATGGTGAAAATCAGCAATTCTGCTCCGGACTCTGGTAACCTAATACTGTCTAAAAGATGTCTTTTTATAGTCAGAAACTGCCTAAAAATTTCCAGAGTGGGTCTAAATTGTTAAGATCACTTATGGTCAAAATATCCGGGAAAAGTGCCCGAAATATTAATATAAATGTATATTTGTTGCCTTATAACGATGAATCTATTAGCATGATCATTGCAAAAAAATTTATGCACTTACCTTGAAATGTTAGAAAAGTATCTCCACTTGTTTCAGTATCCATCTAATCCCCTGTAAGCTGCTAAAAATACAAATATTATTATAAAATTATAAAAAATTATTTTTTAAACATTTATAATGCTGGATTTTTAGTTTTACATCCCTTACAAGAATTATAATACTAATCTGAAGGATTACTATAAAAGTATCAACATTATCATTATTATTATTCAGCAATACATTGTTTAGATTTCATAAACTTGTCACTGTCACGTTTCATATTATTCATTATAATTATATATCCGATTTATTTATATATCTTTTGTATTAAATACGTATATTCAGTTATTGTAATAATGATGTTTATATATTTATAGTAATCCTTCAGATTAGTATTATAATTCTTGTAAGGGATGTAAAACTAAAAATTCAGCATTATAAATGTTTAAAAAATAATTTTTTATAATATTTGTATTTTTAGCAGCTTACAGGGGATTAGATGGATACTGAAACAAGTGGAGATACTTTCCTAACATTCCAAGGTAAGTACATAAATTTTTTTGCAATGATCATGCTACTAGATTCATCGTTATAAGGCAACAAATATACATTTCTATTAATATTTCGGGCACTTTTCCCGGATATTTTGACCATAAGTGATCTTAATGATTTAGACCCACTCTGGAAATTTTTAGGCAGTTTCTGACTATAAAAAGACATCTTTTAGACAGTATTAGGTTACCAGAGTCCGGAGCAGAATTGCTGATTTTCACTATTTAAGGTTTAAATGGCTTACAAGAGTGTGACAGCATACATTTATGTCTTTAAAAGTATTTTTAATGAAAATTTCGGAAAATTTTACAAAAAAAGTCATACTTATGTTTTTAGTGAAAAATGCATCCCCTGGGAGCTAAAAATTCATGAAAATGGGCATATAATGCAAAAAAGTGATAAAATGTCAACTTTGACTCTCTGTAACTTAAAATAATGGCCCAGAAAAAATCTGAAAAATTTCAGAACTACTGGATACCTCTAAAACGTATTCCAACAGTTATAGCAATATTTATTTTTTTCATCTTCGATGTCACAGAGAACCACCCATATATATTGTGACGGAAATCGTCACACAATCTATTCACGACGAATAGAGTACTTAAATTCGCGAATTGTAAGTCGTCGGAGCTTTTTCGTATGTCAAGGCCAACCGACGACACTTGTTTACTTCTCTACGAGTGTACAATTACGCGCGCGACAATACGTAGGGATGGGAGCGCGAAAGAGTGTGTGAGTTTCCCCACTCCCCCTTTTTCGGGAAATTAGGCGATCGCCTAGTTAGTGCGTAATGATCCGTCGATCGGGACGGATTATTATATTGTCTTGACGTTCCGTACTGCTCGTGAGTGCCGAGAGTACGCCCCACCCCCTCCTGCATTAAGCTCTGTGAACGGTTGTTCCGGAGCAGAGCTAGGTGCGGAGACCGGTGGACTAAAACGTGTGTTCCGTGAGGTGTGTGTTTGTGTGTGTGTGAACCAAAGGACGGGGTCGTGCGCGGGTGATACCGCGGATCGCGATTCGCTCGCCGCGGCAAGGGCCGCCTTCACCACCTCAACCACCGGTCGTCCCCTTGTCAAGGAGGTCGACCAGTCGCCGAGGATCGGCTGGGCCATCCCCGAGAGCGTCACCGGTAAGTGACAATTTATTATCGGGACCCTCCCCCTCCCTTGAGCGGTTTCGGGAGTGAAACCTGTCGCAGGCGAGGATCTCGATCCGGCAGGTTTCCCGGGACTTCCGCCCGCGCGAAATAACTTTGTCGCGGCACACGGCCCGAGTGGCCATTTTGTTAATTATTTTAATTGAAATGTCTTATCAATTTTTATTTTAATTAGTTGTATTTCTGTATTTCTCCCCGCTCCCGCCGACATCCTTTAAATTTATATCGTGTCGAGGCAAGGAGGATTGCCCGAATCCTCCATACCGATCGTCCCAGCGAACTCGTGTTCCTGGCGACAGCCCGCAGTTCGCGAATAAATAATTTATGCACTTACCTTGAAATGTTAGAAAAGTATCTCCACTTGTTTCAGTATCCATCTAATCCCCTGTAAGCTGCTAAAAATACAAATATTATTATAAAATTATAAAAAATTATTTTTTAAACATTTATAATGCAGCATACATTGTTTAGATTTCATAAACTTGTCACTGTCACGTTTCATATTATTCATTATAATTATATATCCGATTTATTTATATATCTTTGTATTAAATACGTATATTCAGTTATTGTAATAATGATGTTTAGATATTTATAGTAATCCTTCAGATTAGTATTATAATTCTTGTAAGGGATGTAAAACTAAAAATTCAGCATTATAAATGTTTAAAAATAATTTTTATAATATTTGTATTTTTAGCAGCTTACAGGGGATTAGATGGATACTGAAACAAGTGGAGATACTTTCCTAACATTCCAAGGTAAGTACATAAATTTTTTTGCAATGATCATGCTACTAGATTCATCGTTATAAGGCAACAAATATACATTTCTATTAATATTTCGGGCACTTTTCCCGGATATTTTGACCATAAGTGATCTTAATGATTTAGACCCACTCTGGAAATTTTTAGGCAGTTTCTGACTATAAAAAGACATCTTTTAGACAGTATTAGGTTACCAGAGTCCGGAGCAGAATTGCTGATTTTCACTATTTAAGGTTTAAATGGCTTACAAGAGTGTGACAGCATACATTTATGTCTTTAAAAGTATTTTTAATGAAAATTTCGGAAAATTTTACAAAAAAAGTCATACTTATGTTTTTAGTGAAAAATGCATCCCCTGGGAGCTAAAAATTCATGAAAATGGGCATATAATGCAAAAAAGTGATAAAATGTCAACTTTGACTCTCTGTAACTTAAAATAATGGCCCAGAAAAAATCTGAAAAATTTCAGAACTACTGGATACCTCTAAAACGTATTCCAACAGTTATAGCAATATTTATTTTTTTCATCTTCGATGTCACAGAGAACCACCCATATATATATATATATATATTAATTTTTTTATAATTATAATATATAGTTTATTTAATATGTGTTCATCTCTTACAAAACTTTACAATTCAATTTTGAAAATCAATTTTTAATTATGTTATGTAAACAAGAAAAATGGAAATTTTATTAAACTAAATAGTATTGTATAAAAGAGTTTAGTTTAATATTTTCACACACTACAATAATAATCTAACAAAATTTAAGTTTTTCAACTCGTGATTCAGGTAATACAAAATAAATTTAAATAGTTTGGTGTATAGTAACGTTTTGAGTGTAATACCTTCTGCCTATGTTGTTTAACAGCATCGAAGCGTAAACAGCAGCTTGCCAAAGAACACCAAACTTCTCAAACTCTCTACCAGATGTACTTCTAGTCATACCTGCCATTTTCACACAAAGTGTACCGTAGATAAATTGTGTGGGTTTAAACCTGCCTTTTCCTTTGGCAGCAGATTCTAATACAAAGTCAAAGTTAAGCCTACTAAGCCGTTCGCGCATCTCTTATCCAGGTAACAAAATCGTTCAATGCATAAACAAATCATTTGGGTGTATTGAAAACTAACACCAACATGAATTGATTGCTCTGTTCATCGGTTCGGTAAAGAAATTCGTTCAACATGCATTTTTTCTTTAACATGAAATCCACATCATCGCTGGTGTATTCACACAATCATTTTCATAAGAATGCGTCAGCATTGTTGATGAATAGCAGTAGACCATGTCGTGACGTCGAAGCCTAGTCGAAAACTTTATGTTTTGCACTGTCGAAACCGAGAGGCGCAAGATCATCACCTATGAGAATTGACTAACTCATTCCAGAGTGTTCAGATAACTTCTGTGCAAACATCATTTTACCTAAAGAAAAAATTGTATTAAAATTGTGCATACACAATTCAACTTTACTTTTAATTATTAAATTAATAATTTTGTAAAAGTTAATTAAACATCCTAATATCTATATTAGTTCAACTTTTCTACAAGGAACTTCTTGAAACGTGTCAAAATGATTTATTAAATTCTGGATTATCTTACAATGAATTTCGAAACATACCCGTTTCAGGCAGATCGTGTATAAGAATCTTCCTGTGCACTTCGCAATCGTATTTATACTTCTATTCGCTGTAACATTTCTTCAAGCAGTGGGCCAATATAATTTCTTGCAGCGCATCAGTTTGTATTTGCTAAAATTTTGGATAATTCTAATATCTCGTTTGCTACAGCTGAAAAACATTAAACGGTTCGAAGTTAAAATGATACGCTAAACAATAATAAATACTAACTCATAACAAAAGAAAATGAGTGATTATGTAATTTGGGTACCAGTCAATAGCCGTAAATATCTTTAATCAATGCATAATTTTATGTATTAGAAAAAATAATAATATGTTGAGGCAAATTAAATCTTTTCAATCTAAAACTCGTTTAAATTGATGAAATAAAAATTTTTTAAAAATTATGAGCATACATGCGTTGGTAGAAAATTATCCCTCCCATTTCCTCTCTCATCCTTCTCTCATCCCTTTTTCGGGATAAACTTCTACCGAAGACGAGATATAGTTGATTCGTGTGAAAGGCCGAGCAAAGGCGCGTGAGGCGCGTAGGCTGACGGCACCGGGTTATCTTCGTGCAGTCGCTTGTGAGTGCACGAGTGAAAATAGTGTGAGCGAGGAAGTGTTCGCCGCGGCATTGAGATCGGCCATCTTGGGGTCGACCGGTAAGTTAATTTTATAATACCGTGACCCCCCCTCTCCCTCCCGAGTGTATGATTGTTGAGTGAAACTCAGAAGTGTGTTTCACTGGTACCCGAACAGCGGGTTCTGGGACCTAAAGTCTGCCGCAGGCGAGGATCTCGATTTGGCAGGCTTCCCGGGACTTCCACCCGCGCGTTTTAAAATTGTCGCGGCACGAGGTCTGGATGGCCATTATGTTACTCACTTCTATAATAAATGCTTAATTTTTATTTAAATTAATTTGTTGAGTAAATATTATGTTCTCCCCGCGCCTGCCGACATATTTATCTTCTAATTTAATCATGTCGAGGCAAGGAGGATCGCCCGAATTCCCCACACCGTGCGCCCCAGCGAACTTGTTCCTGGCGACACTTGCCAGCAACCTTCGCAAAATAAATAAGTTGTGTACGCGGTATTGGGCAACTCGGCCCAATGGTTATTATTCATTATCTAAATTAATTATTTTTACCGGGTTCGCGAATACCACGTCACAAATTTTAATACAATTTTTTCTTCAGGTAAAATGATGTTTGCACAGAAGTTATCTGAACACTCTGGAATATGTTACTCAATCCTGATAGGTGGTGATCTCGCGCCTCTCGGTTTCGACGGTGTAACTGCCAAAAATAAAGTTTTCTACTATCCGTCGACGTCACGACATGGTCTACTGCTGTTCATCAACGAGGCTGACGCATTCTCACGAAAATGATCGTGTGAATACATAAGCGAAGATGAACCGATGAACAGAGCAATCAATTCATGTTGGTGTTCGTTTTCAATACGCCCCAATGATTTGTTGATGAATAGCAGTAGACCATGTCGTGACGTCGAAGCCTAGTCGAAAACTTTATGTTTTGCACTGTCGAAACCGAGAGGCGCAAGATCATCACCTATGAGAATTGACTAACTCATTCCAGAGTGTTCAGATAACTTCTGTGCAAACATCATTTTACCTAAAGAAAAAATTGTATTAAAATTGTGCATACACAATTCAACTTTACTTTTAATTATTAAATTAATAATTTTGTAAAAGTTAATTAAACATCCTAATATCTATATTAGTTCAACTTTTCTACAAGGAACTTCTTGAAACGTGTCAAAATGATTTATTAAATTCTGGATTATCTTACAATGAATTTCGAAACATACCCGTTTCAGGCAGATCGTGTATAAGAATCTTCCTGTGCACTTCGCAATCGTATTTATACTTCTATTCGCTGTAACATTTCTTCAAGCAGTGGGCCAATATAATTTCTTGCAGCGCATCAGTTTGTATTTGCTAAAATTTTGGATAATTCTAATATCTCGTTTGCTACAGCTGAAAAACATTAAACGGTTCGAAGTTAAAATGATACGCTAAACAATAATAAATACTAACTCATAACAAAAGAAAATGAGTGATTATGTAATTTGGGTACCAGTCAATAGCCGTAAATATCTTTAATCAATGCATAATTTTATGTATTAGAAAAAATAATAATATGTTGAGGCAAATTAAATCTTTTCAATCTAAAACTCGTTTAAATTGATGAAATAAAAATTTTTTAAAAATTATGAGCATACATGCGTTGGTAGAAAATTATCCCTCCCATTTCCTCTCTCATCCTTCTCTCATCCCTTTTTCGGGATAAACTTCTACCGAAGACGAGATATAGTTGATTCGTGTGAAAGGCCGAGCAAAGGCGCGTGAGGCGCGTAGGCTGACGGCACCGGGTTATCTTCGTGCAGTCGCTTGTGAGTGCACGAGTGAAAATAGTGTGAGCGAGGAAGTGTTCGCCGCGGCATTGAGATCGGCCATCTTGGGGTCGACCGGTAAGTTAATTTTATAATACCGTGACCCCCCCTCCCCCTCCCGAGTGTATGATTGTTGAGTGAAACTCAGAAGTGTGTTTCACTGGTACCCGAACAGCGGGTTCTGGGACCTAAAGTCTGCCGCAGGCGAGGATCTCGATTTGGCAGGCTTCCCGGGACTTCCACCCGCGCGTTTTAAAATTGTCGCGGCACGAGGTCTGGATGGCCATTATGTTACTCACTTCTATAATAAATGCTTAATTTTTATTTAAATTAATTTGTTGAGTAAATATTATGTTCTCCCCGCACCTGCCGACATATTTATCTTCTAATTTAATCATGTCGAGGCAAGGAGGATCGCCCGAATTCCCCACACCGTGCGCCCCAGCGAACTTGTTCCTGGCGACACTTGCCAGCAACCTTCGCAAAATAAATAAGTTGTGTACGCGGTATTGGGCAACTCGGCCCAATGGTTATTATTCATTATCTAAATTAATTATTTTTACCGGGTTCGCGAATACCACGTCACAAATTTTAATACAATTTTTTCTTCAGGTAAAATGATGTTTGCACAGAAGTTATCTGAACACTCTGGAATATGTTACTCAATCCTGATAGGTGGTGATCTCGCGCCTCTCGGTTTCGACGGTGTAACTGCCAAAAATAAAGTTTTCTACTATCCGTCGACGTCACGACATGGTCTACTGCTGTTCATCAACGAGGCTGACGCATTCTCACGAAAATGATCGTGTGAATACATAAGCGAAGATGAACCGATGAACAGAGCAATCAATTCATGTTGGTGTTCGTTTTCAATACGCCCCAATGATTTGTTTATGCATTGAAGTATCGACTCAACGAAATGGTCAAGCTTTTGTTACCTGGATAAGAGATGCGCGTACGGCTTAGTAGGCTTAACTATGACAAATTTGTATTAGAATCTGCTGCCAAAGGAAAAGCCAGGTTTAAACCCACACAATTTGTCTACGGTGCTCTTTATGTGAAAATGGCAGGTATGACTAGAAGTACTTCTGGTAGAGAGTTTGAAAAGTTTGGTGTTCCTTGGCAAGCTGCTGTTAAACAACATAGGCAGAAGGTATTACACTCAAAACGTTACTGTACACCAAAATATTTAAATTTATTTCGAATTACCTGAATCACGAGTTGAAAAATTTAAATTTTGTTAGATTATTATTGTGGTGTGTGAAAATATTAAACTAAACTCTTTTATACAATATTATTTAGTTTAATAAAATTTCCATTTTTCTTGTTTACATAACATAATTAAAAATTGATTTTCAAAATTGAATTGTAAAGTTTTGTAAGAGATGAACACATAGTAATGTTACGTCCTAGGGTAGACGTAAGGTAGAAAAATTAAATGGACTGAATTTAAATTAAAAAATTGAAGTTCCCCATTTTAGTACGCGTATAACGTCAAGGATGGGTGGCAATTCTCCTCGGTATAGCACAGGTCATAGACCCTTCCGAAATTTACGTGCGTGGGTAAGCCCGAGGTGCAACAATGAGTGAAGGGGAGGAAATGAAAACAACCAACCTTATCGGGCGGGAGATTTACGGCTGACCGGTGGCTGCAACTGCTCGGCTGTCTTTCTCGCTCTCGTTGATCCTGGATGCAAAGACTCCCTTACTATAGAAATGCGGTATAGACTAATTGGGATTTTAAAGGGAATAGGAAAATGACTGGTGTTTAAAGGTTTAAAGATACTGAACAATGACTTTCGATTTTCTTGCTTTATTTCGCGTTAAATTTTGGATACAGGATTTTACCTTACTTGAGAAAGGACTAAAGAGCAAGAGCACCCACTCCCGGTGCGACATCCCTCTTTATATCAAGGGTTTGGGGTGGAGTTTTGGTTCCTCTTGACCAATCAGATTTGGTTACAACATTGTACATTTACTTAATTAATTTATTCTTTGTCATGCGTGTTCTAATTAAGTTATTGGCTAGAATTTTTCAAGGCGGTTCTTGTATTGACGAGGACATCCTACTTTGAGTATTAAATGCGTGCGCACGTGTGTGCGTATGTGTGTGTGTGCGTTTGTGCGTGTATATGTGTACGCGCATATGTGTACGTTGCGTCTATCATGACGCGACAGTAAATAAATTATATTTTATAATATAAAAAAATAGATATGTATATCGTTACATTTTTAATATCGAATGATTTGATATTTAAAAAAATTTAATATATAGTTCACATAATATAGTTTACATTATTCTATTTATATTTATGCAATGTAGGTTCAGTTGGATCTTATTATGCATCCTCTAAGAACTTTATTTACAAAACATTAAACTATCTTTTAAAATTTGAGAATCTGGTGGTATTTTTTTGGGTGTTTGCATAAAGTGATATTATTTATACTTGAAAATGGAAGGTAACAGGTATGTTATCAATATAAAGTTTTACATTTTCTTTTTTTTCTACAATTAAATTAATTTTTATAATTATTATCTATATATTTATATTTGTTATCCATATTCTTTAGATAGCAGGTTTAATTTTTTGGATTAACTAAAAGATTACGGATAATGGTGGTAAAATGCTGGAATTACAGTACCGTACAAGAAATTTAGATGGGCAAGTAATTTTTTATTCCATTTTTATACAAGTGTATCTCTTCCAGTTTTTGTCATACATAAAAAGTCCATTTTTAGGAACTTTCTTTCTGTCTAATCAGATATTTATTTACAATTATATTTTGTTATTAATAATAGTAAAAGTAATTTTTTGAATTTATATATTTTTTTAATTTAGTAATTTGTATGCAAATAGAGACATCTATATATTAAAAATAGCATTTGAAAGCTTTTCAAAAATGCTATTGTCTCTTTTTTTAATATCTTTCGAGACATAGATATTTACGATCAAAGTGGAACTTATTACATGTCTTCGTTTTATATATTGTGTCAATTGTCACGCTGCAATGGGGATTAGGGTGCAGGTGATGGGGATAATAAAAATAAGATATATGTAAAATAACTTAATTTATTATCGGCTTTAATTTATGTAATTACGGGTGCCAGTCGCGTCCTTTACGCGGGCTCAAGCTCGGCTGCGATCGGCTCAGGGAGGGGCGAATTTAGGAAGGCGAAATGCGGCTCACTGCAGATTGCACGAGTGCACACTATAAATTAAATATCCCGAATCGTTGGCTGAATTTGTGCTACTCGTCCGCGACGAGTTTAATGTCGACCGACGGCGCGGCTGCGATACGCGATAGCGGGTCGAAAGCTGCTCGAAGAAAGGGGGCGGGGGAGAAGGGGGAAACCGCGATAACTCGCACACACACAATAAGGAAGCACGGATTTGAATTATAATAAAATAAAGGAGGCACAGATAAGGACAAATTAGCACGCTCGCTACACACAGTAGTTTCACACCAGATCGGACGTCGTGATGCTACAGCGATCGGAAGAGCTCTCCTCTGCTCGGCTGCTCCCCTGTGCACTTTTGTTTGTGGGCTCGGTGGTTTATATCATATGTGTTAAGGAGCTCGGTTACTGGGAGGGTATCATAGTTATTATTTATAGGCTCTTAGGGAAATTAGGCAAGGATAGGTTTGATTAGGCTTGTATGTGTGTGTGTGTGCTCGTACAGGGAAATAAGGTGTAGTTTATTGTCGCACTAAATGACATGCACTATTTGCATTGTCACACAATATACAATTAATTAATGACGTAAGTAGCACTCTAAACTTACATATCTATGTATTAAAAGGGGTTTGAGAAAATCGAAGAATACAGCTTTTTTTTCAACAGCTTTGAAATGATGGAACAAAATTTAAGTATTTGAAAGATTTAAAAAATTAGTTTTACTGTTACAATTAACAAAAAATATATGAAAACAAATCGAATTACACGAAAAAAAAGTTCTTATGGAGTACTCAAACATATTTTCTTTTATTTCTGTACAACTTAAACTTGCAGGGATACACGTATTTAATGTCGGGGTAAAAATTTATTTCCTCATCTAAACTTTGTGTGCGTTAATGTAATCCAACATGAGAATAATGTAAGAATAAGTGGACAGGGTAATCTGAATTGCAACTTCACATTTGTATTCAGTATTTTAAAAAATTGCTCGATCTCTTAGAACTCATGAAATTAACAGTAAGTTATCATATATTAATCTTGTTGATAAAGAACATGTTGCTGCATTATTACAGCATTCTGGATATTAATGTCCATTTTTAACTTTTATGGTAAAATCAGTATTTCTCTTCATAAGGCACAATAAACTATGTTTTTGAATTTTCAAAAACTTGTGCATCTAATACGTCCATTGTTGGTCATACATTAAATGCTACATTTGAAAAATTGGTATTTTTTTTTAATTATATAGAATTAAATATATATATAAGAAATTGTTTGTGATGTTACGTTTTTTACATAAGGGGGTGCCATAGTGAAAAACTATCGACGAAGCGTCGGTAATGTAGCAAGCTGGAATGTACTAGTATTGCCATCATCCGTTGAAAAATTATATTAATATATAACCTCACAGTAGATGGCGCCAATAGTACATTCCAGCTATCATATTCATTCGCAAATAACCTTTGTAGATTGCATTATTTAACACAAAATATGCAGACGATGCAGGATTTTTTTAATCAGAATTTTTACAATAATTTTTTTACAACAATTGTTATACACTTTCCATGCAATCGTTTTTTGCATTTTGATACACAGACGATGCAGGAATTTTACAACTTAATTTTTACAAATATAATGTGACATTTATTACTATACATTTATTACTAAGTAGTAAGTAAAATGTTATAAATCAATAGGCTAAAAAACTAAATCAATAATTATTGTTAATTAATCAAATGTATTCGTTTTTGTAAATAAAGGTATAGCCTGAAGAGGATGACGAAAAGTCATCGAAACGTCGTCATCTAAACAAATGTATGGTTTATTCTCCAAGATCGAGAAACCTTAGTTTGAAATAAAATTTGCGTGAATGACAAAATATACATCTATATTTATTACTACATTATCCGTGCAATCGATTTCTGCATTTTGATACGCAGAGGATGCAGGAATTTTGAAACTAAAATTATTACAATAATCAATATAACAACTATTGCTGTACACAATTTTATGCGATCGTTTTCTGCATTTTATTAGGCAGACGATGCACGAAGAGTTATCACAAAATTTTGCAATAATTTTTTTGACAACTACTGCTAACATTTTCCATGCAATCGTTTTCTGCATTTTGATACGCAGACGATGCAGGAATTTTTAAACAAAAATGTTTACAATAATCAATTTGACAACTACTGCTATTCATTTTTCATGCAATCGTTGATTGCTTTTTAAATTTAATTTCCCCCCTCCCCTCTTGCCCCTCCACCATCTAGCGATAAATGGAGGATAAATGAAGAGATGATAATCATATCGCTATTCACCGTAACCAAAAACCTCATCTTAGTTTGTTTAGAATAAAAAAGAATGGTCGTCATATTCTAATTCATATATACCGATAACCTCTAAAAAATATTTAAAAAATTTTCTAATTTTACCCCCCCCCCCCCCCCTCATGACTCCTCCTGCACCTATCATTAGATATGAGATAAATGATGTGTGGATGTCGTATTCAGCGTTAACCCTTCCACTCCAAACATACGTTTAATTCTTGTAACTTTTGGAATACCGCACACCACAGAACGGATGAATTTTGATATATATAAATAGATGATAAATCAAAAAAAAATTTTTATTTTTTTATCCACCTTTCTCACTCATTTTACACCTTTGTAATAGAGTATGATGAAAAATGTGTAAAAACGTATATTTAAATGTGATAAAAAAACAGAACGAATCATCAAATAAAATATATATTACATTAAAATATATTATTTAAGTTATTAAAAATTATTAGACTGACAGTACTGCTTCAGTCTATGTTAGTATTACTGTGACCACTTTATTTGTACATTATTTATGTATATAGTGACTATTATTTATTTTTATTACTTATAATATTAGTTATAGGTATGTTCTTAATATAATAATTTAATTTGGTACAAAAATATACAAACATTGGAGTATTGGCAAAAGTACTTACACACTTTTTTAATATTTTATCCCGTAATTAGTGACCGTAGAGTTATCCCGGAATACTACAGAAAATCCCGAAATACCACAGAAAATCCCGAAATATCACAGAAAATCCCGAAATACCACAGTAAATCCCGAAATACCATAGAAAATCCTGGAACAACCACAAAATCCCGAAATTAGGGAATTTATCCCGAAATACCGCAGAAAATTCCGAAACATCCAGGAAATCCCGAAATTGGTGGAGTTATCCCGAAATACCACAGAAAATCCCGAAACATCCAGGAAGTCCCGAAATTGTTGAAGTTATCCCGGAACACGTCAGAAAATCTCGAAAATCCAACAAATCCCGAAATTGGTGGAGTTATCCCGAAATATCACAGAAAAACCCGAGACTTGCAGGAAATCCCGAAATTGGTGGAGTTATCCCGGAATACTTAAGAAAATCCCGAAACATCCAGGAAAACCCTAAATTAGTGAAGATTTCCCTACATACCTAATAAATTACCGAATTATTTGGAGAATCCCGAAATTAGTGGAGTTATCCCGGAATACCTCAAAAATTCCCGATATATCCAGGAAATCCCGTATTTAGTAAAGTTATTCCGAAATAATTCAGAAATTCCCGAAATATCAGCGTTAACCCTTCCACTCCACACATACTCTTCATTCTCACAACAGGAGACCGGACACCGCCGCGGGACACCGGACACCACCGCCGGACAGCGGAGAACGGATGAATTTTTGGATTAAGTTTCTATCAAAAGCAACGATAAATATTATTATTAAAATTAATATTCTTATAAAATACCGAAAAAATTAATGGGTAAGTTAGTACAGACAATTAAGTTTAATTTATGGTACAAAAAAATTTTAAACATATGACAAATATTTAATAATTATATCATTAATTTATTAATAGTAATTGATAAATTGCGTGGTACCAGACAGGGCAAAATTATAAAGTCCTATAAAAAAATTATTTGCATTAAAAGCAAAAAATCAGTAATTCAAGAACAATTGAAAAATGAAGGTAAAAGCAAATATTTTAAAATTAAATATTAGTGTTTTTTTATTAGTAATAATAGTATTTATTTCAGATATAAAAAACTTAATTTCATTGATAAATGACAAACTTCACGTTGGTTATCACTCAACTGTCTGGTTCTATAAAAATGGTAATTTATTATACATATTTCTATCATATTTTGGCTAATATAAATTAATTTGTAATATTTAATTAGTTGTAGATGATTTCGACGAAACGTTGTTGTCCGATGATAAAAAAGTCAATCAATTTTCCTATCATGCTGTCATTATAAGTTAAAAATACTATTGCAAATTAAAAATGTACAAATTATTAATGTAATATTTAAATTACATCTACTATTTACTTAAATTATGAAATGTATAATTTATTAAAAATAAACACATAAATAGACACGTATTAAAATTGACTCGTTGGGTGTGTTATCATATTATATTCACTTACTTTAAATATCCAACCTAATGTAATTGCATTTATAAAAAATACTTACTTACTTTTTTTTATTTTTATTTAGCCATTTGTGCACACATACACACGCAAACACACACACACACATAAAATTTTTTATACCATTTAATTGATAAATAATAATACATAATTTAAGATATGTTATACATAATTTAATACATACATAATTTTCATTTTTTTTTACTCCATGTATGTAATCAATAATGTAAAAGAATATTTTGTTATTCATTAAGGACATTTTTAACTAATTTGTAAACGCAATGGTTGCACAAATGCTAAATCGATAGATTCACAAATCAAAAAACATTAACACAATCCATCTTATCAAATAAAACGATAATAATCGAATAAGGAAAGGAAAACAAAAACAAAGAAATAATTATTCTTCATTTTAACATATATCATGGAAACATCAAGTTAAGCATTAGACATTGATAAACAGTCTCTTTGATACAATATAACGATCATTCACAAGACAAATACAGCGATTTTACCTTAAAATTAAATGTTACACGAATGATGGTCATACGTATGATCGTGACGATGAAAAAGTATAAAACATTATACACGCAATATTCTGACTTTGTTACAACCATGAATTCATTTATTTATTTTTTTTTCTTTTTATAGACTAATGAATCTTTCAATAAAGGTGTATAAATTTTATTCAACACGACAATTAACTTTAAAACATTGTAAAAAATTAAATACGTACAGTATTTAATGTGTGTAGCACTATTTTAATTGTAATCAGTAAAATTATAAATGTTACATTGCGATAATTTTAATTAAGTATGAAGATTCTTAATCATTAGAAGAAAATAGAAAAACGATATAATAAATTATGATAAAAAGTTTAAACAACTTAGTTGCTCGAGGAACGTAATTAAGAGAGAAAGAGAGATAGAAAGAGAGAGAGAGAGAGAGAGAGAGAGAGAGAGAGAGAGAGAGAGAGAGAGAGAGACAGAGAGAGAGAGTGAAAGAGGAGGACAAAAAGTATAATAAGACCAATTTTGCGGTAAGTCAAATTCGAGAGGAACGCGATTACCCTCATAATCGTTTTCTAAAACTTTCATGTTGTTTCTCTGCTCTCGTTTTGCCATGCTGAAAATAATGTCATATTGGTCCATTCTCGATCCTTGATTTAAAAATAATGAATGTCACTCAGAATGTCACTCTCCTTTGCATAAAACAATAATATTTTACTTACAAATTTCTATTGCAAAATATAACCATAATCTACAAGATCCTATATATATGCTAATTAAATAATTCGTATTTTGTTGGATTTAAAATGTATAATGGTTGACAAAAAATTTAATAGCAAAAAAATACTCACTCGCTTACGCTCGCTATTTTTTTATTTTTTGCTATTATTTGATTAGTGGTGTATTAAATAATATGAACCGTATTTCTGTCTATTAAAACGTAGTTCAGTATATAGATGAAAAACAAATAGTAATATTCTTAGAGTACCAATTTAATTTAATAAAATATATATTGTAGGATTCTGTACGAAGTATTACATTAAATAAATAAATATACAGTAAATGTATGAGGCTCAATATGTTGACTCCCAGAAATATTAAATCCAAAAATTTTAACGGCAAAATCTAAGACTAAAATTTTAAAATTTTTTAATATTTTTAAGACCCAAAACATTAAGTCCCAAAAGTTTTAACGGCAAAATCTAAGACTAAAATTTTTAAGGCCCAAAATTTTGAGTCCCAAAAATATTAAGTCCCAAAAATTATAAGGCTAATATATATAATACTAACGGTTCCAAAACGTCGTAAAAGTAATCCTTGGGGATCAAGGGAACACTTTCCCGGACGTACGGACGGACGGACGGATGGACGCCCGGACGTAGATTTGTACTTTAATATAATGTTAGATATTGTTAATAAAAAATACTTTAAACAATCACTGCGGTATCCATAACCTTGAAAATTTACGGTCAAGGTCATATTGTATTTTTATTTGCAAAAGCGAAAGTTCGATCTAGCTTTTTAGCGTTATTGATGAGGTCAAAACGGGAAAAAAGTAAAAAAATCCTAAAATTATCTTTGTTTATGAAAATGTCTATTTCGCGATGAAATTTTAGTTTCCAAAACAAAATATCGAGCTTTAACCTTATTTTTCAAGGTTACATAAAATGCTGCGGCATTCATGTTCAGCGTGATCTAAAATCAATGACGTAAACACAAAATCTGTTTTTTACTATTTCGGTTGGGAGTTGGTATATCATTGTTGTTCGTCAACTGGGTACGAAATAAATGTCATCACTTATTGCAGAAACTCGTCTAATCTTCAAAAATATTTTAATCTCAAAAAATTAATTTATTTTTTATTCATTCATATTTATAAATTTATAATACGATGCAGAGTGGTACTTCTCATACATAACTTATTAGTCTCCAGGATTTGCACAGTATATAATTTTTACTATTTTCACTTTTTGAATATTACACTATTGAATAGAGTAATATTCTATCTTCTATCAAATGGCTGAACATGAAGCTTGGAGTAGTGGCGAGTCCGAACCAGAAAATAAAGTATTAGAAAACGAGGTTTTAGACAATGGAGCAGAAAATAATGACATCGGAGAAGTAAATTTGGAAGACTTTTCTTATAAGGAAACTGAATTGTCTGAGGACGCGTATTTTTATCCATCAATCAAAGATTTTCAAGGTAGCTCCGAAATAAATTCGAATATCTCTTTTTCAGAAAGTACACCAATTGATTATTTCAATTACTTTTGTGATTCTTCTTTGCTGAAAAAAATTGTATAGAAAACCAATCGTTACGCAACTCAAAATCCTATAACTCGTTCTTTCCACATGAAAGCTTAGTCCCCTGTCACAAAAACAGAATTGGAAACTTTTCTAGGCCTTTCCATTCTAATGGGCCATGTCTGTAAAGGCGATTTACAAAGTTATTGGTCCACAGATCTTTTGCTACACACTCCAATTTTTGGCCGAATAATGCCTCCCGATAGATATATTCTCATCCTTCGATGTTTACATTTTCATAATAATGAAGAAATCGAAACTCATCTTTTAGTGAAAATAAAGCCAGTAATAGGACACATGCAAAGCAAATTTTCAGCAGTTCTTGCTCCAGGAAAAAATCTGTGCATAGATGAAAGTCTTTTATTATGGAAAGGTAGGCTTCGATTCAAGCAGTATATTCCTTTGAAGAGAAATCGCTTTGGCATCTAGCTATTCATGATTGTAGACTGCGAGACGGGATTCGTGTTGGGTTTTATTGTTTATACTGGCGCAGACACTGATTATCAAAAGTTTGATTTGGGTGTTACTGGCGATATTGTAACTCACTTTTTACAATCTTATTTTTATAATGGTCATGTTGTGTACATAGACAATTGGTATACATCTCCCCTGTGTAGTACAGTGAAAGCAAATAGAAACGGAATGCCAAAGCTTCAAAGCAAGTTAGTTCGAGGTGAAGTACAAGTCTCTCACTACGATGTGTGGATGGCAGTGAGATGGGAAGATAAACGTAGCGTTCGTATGCTTACAACTATGCACGAACTTGAATTCTGTGCAACTGGAAAAAAATGGTACGTAACAAATAAAGATATTATAAAGCCAAGGTGTGTCCACGATTATAATCAAAATATGGGTGGTATTGATAATGTTGATAGACAATTATCTATAACAGAAACAGTGCGAAAAACAATGAAATGGTATCGAAAGCATTTTTTTCATTTTATTGATCTTTGTCTATCCAATGTTCATGCGTTGTATAAAATGAGAAACGTGAAAGCTATATCATCTCCTCCATTTAGATTACAGGTTGCTAGATCATTACTGAAACTTGATCCTTCTGCAAGCATCTCTCCTTACAATGATTCTCCCATTCGATTAGTTGGCCGCCATTTCCCGAGGCAAGGTACAAGTCGAAGATGTCACTTGTGCTCTTTGCGTAAGACTCCACGTAGAACGACATACATTTGCCCTAGTTGTGAAACTCCTCTATGCGCAGCAGCATGTTTTGAAGAGTACCACACAAACGAGACATTACCGTAGAGCCAATCATTCCTACGTGAGAGGCAAGGGTACTCACGGAAATCAAGCACTCCAGTGGGATCACCTTTTCGCCACGTCCACGCCGATGATCCTGGGTTATGCTAAGAGCGAATGTCAGAATATTTCTTGACATCTTGACAAATGTAGCAGATGTTTGTTGCACTTGTTTTAGAAGTGAATGCGACCTTGAATGTAAATTTTTAAGATCAATGATACCTCAGCTATTTTTTTCTCTATTCTTTTTCTCTTTCTTCTATTTATTTTTAATTCTTCAAAAAATTCTATCTATGCTAGGAAAAAAATTTGACCTTGAAAAATAGATTTTCAAGGTCAAGAGTATCTCTAGGATTCTTTTACTAGTTTTTTCATGTTCAGCGCGAGAAATTATATAGCAATACCCTCTAGAGTTTTCCTGGAAAATGAGAAAAAAAGTTTACATTGTACTTTACGTTGCCTGCGGGGGTGGTCGATTTATCGACCAGCAGTCAGGGAGGGGACTCTACCTGAAATATCCAATGATCTCATGTATACATTTTGTATTTTATAAAAGGCCGTTTAGTACTAAAATTTTCCCGCAGACAAAATGTTAAGTCGGACGCCATCAAACACTGGATAGCTGGGTATTTTTCTTATACTAGAGCAATTGTATGAACTCGGCAACATTGATGTAGTCAGAAAAATCAACATCCAGTATTTCGAAATTATCACTATATACCGCAATGCTCACGAAAAAACACAATAATGTTTACAAGCCGTTTTGTTATCCAACTGAAACGGTCACGAGCAACGTAAACCGCACTAGTATCGACGCGGGAAGCACAACTGCGCATGCGCGCACGGACTATAGTCGAACGAGAGACTGATGCGGCCCGTTCTATCGACAATCGCGCCTTGCTAAAAGGCCCTGATTTCTTATTAATTTTTACTAATTTTTAGAGCATCTATTAATGCATAGCAATCTACTACATAACTATCAGAATTAATTAAAAACTATTATTATCAAATAATTTAAATAATACGTGAAATTTTTTAAATTATGCGATATTCAAGCTCACATATCGACGAATATAGCCTACGCGGCCGGCTAACTCGACGACTAGACGCGCGAGCCGGCCGCGTAGGCCTCCGGCTGACAATTTTTCACTCCTTTAAACGACCTTCATTTTTGTTTGTCATTTGACGAATATATCTAAAGTTTATAGATGTGTAGTTTGGTATAAACAATAACCAGGTATAATAATTATTTTTATTAAATAAACAATATAAATATTATTTGTAATTTTTCACTCATTGAAATGGCTTTTAATTATTCATTTTATTCTTCATTTCAAGAAATATATATTTAATCTATATATATCTGGTTTTGTATTAATGAGATAACCAAGTATAATATTTAATTTTTATTAAATAAACAATATAAATATTATTGTCATTTTTCGCTTTATGAATAAATAAATATAATAATAAATATAGATTACTCGTTATTTACCAATATAAAAAAACCCATTGTTACTTTGTTCAGTCAATTGATAGATATTTAAATCGTGTAGATCCCCCTTAAAAACGATTTCTACCCTTACACACCGAAGAATATAGCCTACGCGGCCGGCTAATCCGAGGACTCCACGCGCAAGCCGGCCGCGTAGGCCTCCAGCTGACAATTTTTCGTGTTTTCAGTACCGAGCAAACTTGGTAATTGTGCAACGGCACACGAGCCGCGAGAAGTTCGTCACTAGTTATCAGAAAATTGCGCGTGCGCATGCGCGTACGTACACTGGTATAGCGTGTGACGTGGTATTCGCGCACCCCGGTGAAATTAATTATTTTATTAATTAAAAATGACCATTGGGCCGCGCTGCTCAATACCGCGCACACAATTAATTTATTGTCGTCACGAAGATGCTCCCTGTCGCCAGGAACACGAGTTTGCTGTGACGAACGGTGTGGAGGATTCGGGCGATCCTTCTTGCCTCGACACGATTAGTTAAAATTAATAGGATGTCGGCGGGAGCGGGGAGAACAATATACACTCACAATAAAATAAAAATAAAAGAAATGTTTATTTTAACATAAGCTGTTAACAATTGGCCATCCAGACCTCGTGCCGCGACAATGTTACTTTCGCGCGGGCGGAAGTATCGGAAATCAACCGGATCGAGATCCTCGCCTGCGGTTGATTCGGCCCCGATCTCCGCTATTCAGGTACCGGCGTTCCCGAATACACTCCCGAGTTCACACACTCATACACTCGGGAAAGGGGGGGAAGGCGCGGTAATATAAATAAAACTTAACGGGATACGCCCCGTGGATGGCCCAGCCAATCCGTGTCCCTGAGTCCTCCTGGGCAACGGAGGACCGACGTCGGCTGCGGTGTTGAAAGGTGGTCCTGTGCCGCGGCGAGTGCCTCGCGAACCGCGATGACACTCACTCACTTACTTCCCGTCCTTCCTCACAGACCAAAGGTCACTCGCGGCTCACTCACGAGGACGATCCGGGTTGATGACCGATGGCTTTGCGCCTCACACGCCTTAATAGCCGTAAACACTATTTGTTCGGCACCGGATAGATTTTGTCCGCCTCGAGCGGCGGATCGGGACGTACTGACTAGGCAATTGCCTAATTTTTCGAAAAAGGGATGAGAGTGGGGACCCACACACACACTCTCTCGCGCTCTCATCCCTACGTACTATTGCGCGTGTAATTGTACACTTGATTTCAGAAAAGAAACAAGTGTCGTCGGTTGGCCTTCACATAAGAAAAACTCCGACGACTCACAATTCGCGAATTTAAATATTCTATTCGTTGTGAATAGATTGTGTGACGTTTTCCGTCACAAAGCCGCCCCCCCCCCCCTAGACTCCACTTCCCTTGGGAAGGCCGACTCGAACGAGAGGCACAATCTATCCACGACTGCGCGCTGTACGCTTCTCTTCTTTTCTTCAATTGGAGGCTGCTTCAATGATTCTTCGTGCTTCGTATGATATTGTCGTGGAATTCATACTTCAAGGCTAGCCTTCGCTAACTGTTCTTACGTAAGCCGATACGGTTTTCCTACCGCTTTACATGGCAACCCGTGGTTGTACATATCTCTTTACTTCGGATATGTGTACCTCGGTCCGTTTCCGACCGGACTCTTCTAGACTCAGAACTACTGGAGATAGTACTTCTTTAACTTCAAAGGGTCTGTCATACTTTGGTGTCAGTTTAGCAGACATGCCTTACGCACCTTAAGAAAGTGTATGGCAAATTTAAATCATAAGCCTTGAGGACCTGCTTGAGACGTCTTATAGTTCTGACATATCAGACACCGTAATACAAATTGGTGGGTATCGTGGTAGATACTTGGCCAATAGTAATCTCTTGCAACGCGTTCGTAAGTTTTTTCAATTCCCATGTGACCCATAGCTGGGTGAAAATGAGAATCTACTAGAACTCGGTTCCTCTCCTAGAGCTCTAAGGGTAGCACAAGACGCCAGCCTTCCTCTCGTTCTGATACAGAGTCCAGGAGTTTACCGCTTGTAAAACGATATAGCATATCATCCTCTATTTTCCACTCTGGAAATCTTCAAGGGCATGAGCGTACATCGTTTAATCTAGCAATATACCATGGGTCTGTAATTACTTCGAACGAGGCAATCTCTTCTTCGTCGGGGTCTGGGTTGATGGCACGAGAGAGCGTATCCGGGACATAGTGCAAGGCTCCTTTCTTATGCACTATTTCAAAGTCCCATTGCTGCATTTCAAGTATCCATCGTGCTAACCTACCCGACGGCTCCTTGAGATTTTTGAGCCATATGAGAGCACTATGGTCGGTCACAGCCGTGAATCGATAGGCCTCAATGTATGGTCTCAATCTCTTAATAGCCCATATGAGAGCCAAGCATTTCTTTTCCGTTGTCATGTAATTACGTTCAGCGCGATTTAATAATCGGCTGATGTAGACAATCGGATGCTCGAAACCCTCGTCGTCCAGTTGCGTCAACACCGCACCTATTGTTAAGTCACTAGCGTCACCTTGGATGGTAAATGGCTTCGAAAAGTCTGGACGGACTAACACAGGCGCTTCAGCTAACGCAACTCTAAGCTGACGAAACGCCTCCTCCTGCTCCTCGCCCCAATCCCAAGCCTGGTCTTTACGCAGCAACTTGGTAAGGGGAGCTTTAATGTCAGCTTCTCGATTAATGAATCGAGAGTACCAGCCTACCATCCCGAGAAAGGATCTCAGCTGTTTGACATTACGAGGATTAGGGTAATTAAGGACTGGAGCGACTCGTTCCTCGTCAGGCCTCAAGCCGTCCGCGTCCAATTTGTACCCAAGGAACGTTACGCTGGAGCAACAAAACTCACACTTCTCTCGATTCACTTCGAGTCCAGCGTCATTCAACGTCCTTAGTACGTATTCGAGCCATTTTAGATGGTCCTCAAAAGTTTCGGTAATGACGATCAAGTCGTCTAGATAACCAAACACATGAGGTTCCACCTTAGGCCCGAAAATTGCATTTATAAGCCGTGCAAAGGTCATAGGAGCATTCATGAGGTCAAAAGGCATTCTCGTGAACTGCCACAGCCCCGACCCTGGTACAGCAAATGCAGTATAATGCCGGCTCGCCTCGGCCATTAATATTTGGAAGTACGCTTTCTTAAGATCAATTTTCGATATGTATCTTGCATTATGCAGCTTATCCAATATGGTATCCATATTAGGAATTGGATAAGAATCACGTTTTGTGACTGCATTAAGGTCTCGAAAATCGATACAGAAGCGATAACTTCCTTCGTCCTTGCGGACGATGACCGGAGCAGCTGACCAATCACTCGTACTCGGTTCAATAATGCCCTTGTCAAACATTTTTTTGACCTCACTCTGGGCAAATTCGAGGACCTTGGGAGACATACGTCTTGGCTTATGACGAACCGGTCTTGCACCAGGCTCAACCTCTATGTGGTGCTCCGGTAATATCGTAAAGCCGTGGACGTCTCCCGAGGGCAAGAGTAGGCTTTCAACTAACTCTTTGACTTGTTGTCCATTAAGGCCTTCTACACAGAATAGAATGTCTATAAGGCCAAGGACTTTAAGTGCTGGTCCAGCCACACCTTCCAAGATAACCTTGACAGGTATCCACTTAAACTTTTACTGTTCAACAACATCTGATCGTACAAGAGAGACCATGGCGCCAGGATCAAAAAGTGCTTTAAAGTCCTTTCCACCGAGTCGTACCAAAAAGAATAGCCGGTTATCCGATTGGATTCCAGCAATTATCTGATCGGTGTGACTATCGTCGTTAGGAGTCGATGCTGTGTGCGTCATTTTAGACGTACTTGGTACGGCATCTGCCCCCCCTGAACTGTACTTCTCGGCAACGAGTTTGTACGATTCATGTTATGCACACCATCGACAACTACCTTCTCCACCAAGGGCTCGTTGTTGAGGACAATTTCCTTCTCCATCAAGGGCTTCTTGTCCTCTTTACTAGGTGTATCACAACGGGGTGACGATGTGCAACAAGCAAGGTCGATCACTCCGATTGTGCTAAGCGGCTGAGATAACGATCTGTTTACGCCTTCTTCACCAATTATATATCTGATATCAGAGTATATTTGCCTTAGGAGTTTCTTAGCCCAATCTTTGGCCTCACGCTTTTGTTGGTCTAATAAGGTTCTTTGTTCTGTTTTACCTTGCAAAGCTCGGGTGGAATTGACAAGTTGTGTTCTAAGAACTTTTCCATCTGTCGAATCCCCGGAACGTTTAGGATCCTTACACTCAGACTTACTTTCAACATCAACGTCGGTCTAAGTGGGAATTTGATCCCCGTTAAGGACTTTAGAGAAGTCAGCAAATGCTTTGCTAGACTTCTTAAAGAGTTTAAAGGATTTTCCAACCTTAAACTTTTGCCCTTGTAAACCATGCGGTTTACTTTCTGCAGTGCATGGCGCCCGGGGCAGCTCGGGTGCCCTGCGTTCAGGTTTCCCACGTTTTGGAGGAATCTGACGCAGTTAGGACATGTTTGGAGTGTAACGCCACTAGTTCCACACAGCTGGCACTCTTGGCTACCAAGTCGGTAGAGCACTGCTCAACGGAGTGCCCAATGATTCCGCATCGGTAGCATGCTCGGGCAATCCGACGACCTATGACCGACTTTTTGGCATGTGAAACACACGCCGACAAAGTTGGTGCTCAGGTTCGTTGGGTTTACTGCCGTCGCCTGAGGTTGCACGTACCTCACCAGGTTTTGTGCCATTTGTGGGACAAATACATTTTGCTGGGGCAGTTGAGAATTCGTCACAGAACGTCTTTCTCTTTTGCCCGAACTCTGTTTTTGTTGCCCAGGTGACTGCTGAGAAACAGACACGTACGATACGGATTTCGAGTTGGAAGCACTCACTCCATTATTCGGTTTACCGTATCGTTTCTGAAAACTATTAGCGACGTTGGAAATACCGTACACAGCGGCTGCCTTGTATTCGCTTGAAGAAGAGTTTGGCGAGTTTTTCGCACTTTTCTTGCTCTTCATCTTAATAGTTTTCTTAGCCGACTGTTTATCCGAATGAGAAGATTCATCCTTACTCTTTTCGGTAACAGTCGCCACTTTACCCGAAACTCGTGCTCCACCACTCTTATTCGGAAAAGCTTCTGGTACGAGCTTCTCGCGTTTAACGTTGGTACTGGAGAATTTCGTGTCCCATGTTAAATGCTGCTCGCGCTCTTTACCGTAGCTTGTCAAATCCGAAAAATTCCTGGTTTGGCGTACCGGTATGTACCTACGATAATCTGACCTCATCTGCGAGTAGGCCATCTTCACTTGTTGTTCTAATGAGGGAGGGCATTTAAACTTATTTACGATCGCTCTGAAACAGTTCAAGAACGTCGTAGCCTTTTCTCCCTCATTTGGTTGGTAAATAAGATATTACCTCCTTCAAAGAAATCTCCAGAAGTCACCCAAATCATAGAACATCGTATTGCAGTGCTGGCAGGTTCAACCACAATTCGCCACAGGCCACGCCGAATATCTCCGAAAATGATCGACAGTGCACAAGAAGAAGTAGAACGTTTATGGAATGAAGGTACAGTTGAACAGTCGGCTAGCGATTACACGAGCGCTCCAGTTATGGTTAAAAAGGCGGATGGTACATACAGGTTTTGCGTAGATTACCGAGATCTAAACAAGCAGACGAAAAGAGACGCTTACCCAGTTCCCAATATGGATACGATTCTGGATAAAATGCAACACGCGAGGTTTATTTCATAAATCGACCTCCGTCAAGCATTCTACCAGATTCCATTACACAGGGCAAGCAAGAAGTACACTGCATTCTCGGTACCAGGCAAAGGACTGTACCAATTTATTCGTATGCCATTTGGTTTAACGAACGCACCGATGACCTTCCAACGACTGATAGATGCATTGTTTGGACCAGAATACGTCCCGTACGAATTCGGGTACTTAGACGATATTACAATCTCTACCGAATCATTCGAAGATCATGTAAAATGGCTGAAAATCGTATTGAAGAAACTGGTGGATACCGGATTAGCAATTAATTGAGATAAGTGCGAATTTTGTTGTACAAGTGGAACATACTTAGGATACGTATTGGATAAAGATGGTCTACGTCCAGATCCAGCGAAGACGGCACCAATAGTCGAATACCCAGCTCCAAAAACCATTAAACAGTTGCGGAGATTCTTGGGTATGATCTGCTGGTATTCCCGTTTCCTGGACAAGGACTCAGAAACCAAAATTCCACTCTTGAAACTATTAAAAAAGGATATTACATGAAAATGGGAAGAAGTACAACAAGAAGCCTTCTTTAAATTAAACATGGCGTTGACAAGAGCACCTGTGTTAGCAAGACCCGACTTCTCCAAGCCATTCTGCCTACAAGCAGACGCCAGTAACTATGCTATTGGTGCGGTACTGACCCAAGAGCTAGAGGATGGAGAACACCCAATAGTTTATGTTAGTAGAGTACTTAATTCAGCAGAAAAGAACTACACGACAACAGAAAAAGAATGTCTAGCGGTGTTATGGGCAATAAAGAAACTCCGTCCCTACCTTGAAAGTTACCAATTTACGGTAATCACCGACCATAGCGCGTTACGGTGGTTAAAAAACCTTAAAGATCCGTCATGTAGACTAGCCAGATGGTCCTTGGAGATGATGCAGTGGGACTTTGAAATAATACACAGGAAAGGTGCTTTACATCACGTCCCAGATGCATTATCACGGATGTACGAGGGTATAGAAGACGAAGTAGCGGCATTTAGCGAGATAAAGGATGAATGGTATATTAGACGGATAAAAGAAGTACAGGATTTTCCTAAGAAATACCCGAATTGGCGAATAGAGGATAATATGCTACATAAATTTAGAAATGATCCATTAATTGATCCAATAACGAATAGAGACGAAAACTGGCGGTTAGTAGTACCAGAAGAGTATAAGAAGAAAGTATTATACGATGCACACGACATTTGCACGGTTGATCGATGCTCTATTTGGTCCCGAAGTTGAACCTCATGTTTTTGATTACCTGGACGATCTAATCGTTATAACCGAAACTTTCGAGGAACATTTGAAATGGTTGGAAATGGTTCTAAGGACACTAGTGGACGCAGGGCTAGAATTGAACAGAGAGAAGTGTCAGTTCTGTTGCTCGAGCGTTACGTTCCTTGGGTACCGCCTGGATGGTGACGGACTTCGTCCCGATGTGGATCGAGTGGCTCCTGTCCTAAATTATCCGACCCCAAGAAATGTTAAACAACTCCGTTCCTTCCTTGGCATGGTCGGTTGGTATTCTCGTTTTATAAATCGAGAGTCGGATATTAAGATCCCTCTCGTGAGATTACTCCGTAAGGACCAGCCATGGGAGTGGGGACCAGAGCAGGACGCGGCGTTCCGTGAACTCAGGTTAGCTCTAGCCGGTGCCCCAGTACTTGCTCGACCAGACTTCTCTAAGCCTTTCTCGGTCCAGAGTGACGCGAGTGATTACGCTATTGGGACGGTGTTGACCCAAGAAGATGAAGATGGTTTTGAGCATCCGATCGTTTACGTCAGCCGAGTGTTGAACAAGGCAGAGCGTAATTACATGACGACGAAGAAAGAGTGTCTAGCCTTGATCTGGGCAATTAAGAAACTTCGGCCATATATTGAAGCGTAAAATTAGAGCAAGTATACAATAGCAGCATTCCAACCTTCGACGTCTGGGACACAGGAGAAGTCCGTGTCCAAGAGGGCCAGACAGAGAGAGAGAGAGAGAGAGAGAGAGAGAGAGAGAGCCGCAGTAAAGCGAAGAAGCGGCGGGTGGAAGAGACCACCGTCGCATCGGTCCGAGTAACTTCGGTGGGTAATGTGGACGCACAGCCCCAGGAAAAACAACCATCTTTCGCTTCCGGAGTTATTGCTCGACGAATAGAGGAGGCAGACCGCCGGCAGGCGGCAGAATTCGGTCTTCACCATACCGGGCCGATTGAGGAGGTGCAACGAGCCTTGAGCGAGCATGCTCAAAGGCTGGTCGATCGACGTCGTAGGGAATATCAGGACTCCCTGGCCCTTCCTCCTATACCGCCTCCTCCAACGATATCTGGCCATCAAGAAGCCGAAGAGGACAAGACCCGTGGACGAGAAGATAGCGTAGCTCAGCCAGTCCACGTCGAGCGGATCGAGGATGTACCCCCGCACGAGACGTTCTTACGTCGCCTGGCGCAGGGTTTGGGAGTACCAAACTCTGGACCCTTGGATGAGGTGCAGGCGGGTCTCATCAACGTGTTGCGGCAAGTCGGCTATTCAGCCGAGTTGTCCTTACTGACCCCGTACCCTGCACCACCGATTCCATTGGTCGAACCGCCCTCCGTTCCGACCAGGATGGACATAACGTCGGGGATGAGCAGCAACGTCATCACCGGGCCATCGAGACAACCCAACAACGATGCTGACCTCCTTCGGGAGTGTCGCTTGTTGTTGGAAACGGTGGCGGGAGACAACCCCTAAATGTGTTGAACTTAATTATTTCAATACATACGGGCTCAGTCAGTACCAAAATAATCAATAAACACAACCAGAATTAAATTCTGTCAGTTCAAATACGTTCTGAAGCGCGGCACTCCCAATATAATCATTTCAGAATACGAGTGTCGTACTAATACTATTCCGCAAAACGTTTAACTACCCCGTTACGACACTAGCGCCGTTTCAATTCGGTGCTGGGACCTATACGGTACCAAGTTCGAAATAACACTATCGAGCTATGTTTTGAACCGGTGGTTGCGTGCGATCGCATTAGAGAGACTCAAAGGATGTGCTGTGTTCATAGAAAATAATACAATTTCAACATTTGAGTGAATTAACGCATATATATATATGTATGTATGGTAAAATATTTTTTTGTTAATTCATGAAATGTGTATAATGACGTAAGTATACGTATATGTATTCATATAAATTTCTCTCATTTATAGGTTAAGAATGTAAAAGGATTTTTTAAGTTTTTGTATTGGAAAGATTAGTACATATTTATTTATGTTTTAAACATATAGAAATGCAATGAATATTTTATTTTATTTGAAGTTTTATTTGAAAATTCTAAATTACTTTTAAGATCTTTTTTCCAACTTCTTGCATAAGCGTGAACTTCTAACTGGAGTGTCAACTCAAGAAATTTAATTTCAAATTTGAAATTTATTCCTAACAGAAATTATCACAAATATATTACTTTACCTTTTTCATTTAACATGCTCGAGTGTATATATATTCCAAAATTTTTTAATATATGTCTATACACAATGACTTGATCAGAAATAAATAATAAATGTAAATATAATTCGGCACAGTTACCATATATTTTATTTCTTATGATGAGAAGTAAAATAAATAGTAACTGTGTTCTAAAAAGATATGTGTAAAGTAAAAAAATTGTTATTGAATAATTACGAAAAGTTACAAGAAACAAATCACAATATATGTATATTGGTTTGTTAAACCGCATTCTAAATTATATTTTACATGTGTTCGATGTATTTTGTACCCAATCAACACAAAATGTCTTTAAGACGTTTATAGACGTTTTTAAAACGCTTAATAACGTTTTAAAAACCTCTCCGAGACGGACAGTGCTACCTGGGATAGCGTATTTGGGGTCGCCACAATTCAAAAAAACGAGCTGATGAGTTCAAATATACCGCGACATTGTTGATTGCCGAGTTGGAACTCCTGCGGTTCCAGCAGCTCCCATTCTCTCTCTCTCTCTCTCTCTCTCTCTCTCTCTCTCTCTCTTTCTCTCTTTCTCTCTCTCTCTTTCTCTCTCTCTTTCTCTCTCTCTTTCTCTCTCTCTCTCTCTCTTTCTCTATCTCCCATTCTCTCTCTCTCTCTCTTTCTCACTCTCTCTATCTCTCTCTATCTCTATCTCTCATTCTCTCACTCATTCTCTTACTCTCTCCCTCACTCTCCCTCTCGCTCCCACACACTCCCTCATTCTTACTCACTCTCACTCTTGCACTCCCTCACTCTCCCTCATTCTTACTCGCTCTCACTCTCGCACTCTATCACTTTCTCCCTCATTCTCTCTGTTGCTCTCTACCTCTCATTCTCTGTCTCTAACTCTTATTCTCTCTCTGTCTCTCTCTCTCTCTCTCTATATCTCTCATTCTCTCTCTCTCATTCGATTCGTTCATGTTCGATTATCTTCTAAATTCTTACTAAGTACACATATATGTTTACCTATTTATTTTATAATTGTATGTATTTTATCGTTTGTAAATCATCGTTGTTATACTGCGCCGCATTATTACTCTATCTGTGTACTTTCGTTTTTATATTATTTAACTTCATCACTTGTTTGGAAACGTTTTTCTTAGTACTGCGACTATTATAGTAAACATATTTATGTAAACTGTTTATACTGTGCCCCGGCTATTATGGGCCCTGAGTTCTTAGCCGCTAAATAAAAAATTCAATTCAATTCAATTCAATTCATTCTCTCTCTCTCATTCTCTCTAACTCTCTCTTTAACTCCTTTTTACTCACTCTCTCTTTATATTTTATATTTTATTTTATATTTTATATTGTTATTGTTATGTTTACTTTACTGGGTTTATTTTTTTATTGTTTTTATATTTTTATTCTATTTTTTTTATTATTGTTACTTAATTATTGAATTATCTATTTATATGTTTATTCGTGTATTTATGATCTCATGTTACTTTGTTATCTGTTGTCTAGCGTGATGAGTGATTTGTTTTGATTACTTTTGTATTTACGCTGTGTTTTATTTTATTTTAGTTTATTTGTTACTGTGCAGATTATATTCATAATGTGTATACGGGGATCTTTCCCCGAAATACCAGATAAAGATTCTATCTATCTCATTCTCTCTCTCTCTCTCCCATTCTCTCTATCTCTCATTATCTCTCTCTATCTCTTATTCTCTTTCTCTATCTCTCATTCTTTCTATATATATCTCTCATTCTCTCTCTATATATCTCTTTCTCTCTCTTTTTCTCTCTCATTCTCTCTCTTTCTCTCTCATTTTCACTATCTGCCTATCTGTCTCTCTATCTCTCCCTTTCACTGTCTCTTTCGTTCTTTCTCATTCACTCTCACACCAAGATGATGTTTGTCGGACGGACGGACGGACGGACATTATAATTTATCGTTTTTTTTTAATATCACTTAATAATTATAATAATAATTTTTTTGTCAGTAATATGAAGCATTAACTTATGTAACACATATTTATCATAAAACATATATGTTTTAAGTATTTTTCGCAAGAATTGGGGAGTTTTTACAAAATTGCTCAAAAAGATAACTTTAATGTAATGTAGATTCCCTTTTTTTAAAATAAATTGAACGAAAAGGAAATGAAAATTTAATTATTTTACTTTAATTTATTTAAGTCTAAACAATTTAATTTATACACCGAATTATTTTACTCAACACACCAAAAAAAAAATTATAAGCAATTATTTGAATCACAAACAAGTCTAAATAATTGTTAAAAAATGTGTGGAGATATAATTTAAACACACAAAAAGAGAAAAGAAAGTTCTTTACATATATTAAAATTTCACAGCAAATAATGAATACAAAATATTAGGTTAGATGCCGATCATTAAAATACATGCAAAAAAAATTGAATTATTTAACTCACTCTCGAGTCTAAATAATTATATTTGACAACTCTCGTATCTTTGCGGAACAATCACACAAAGATACTTAACATTAATTGTTTAACTTGCAAAAAGTCTAAACAATTAACACGAGTTATAAAAAAAAATTTTTCTCAAACCCAAAAATTTTCAAAACTATGTTACAAATATTGTGAGCAGTAACACTTAATAAATACAAAATATTAAATCAAGTAATCACTGTCAGATAATTGCAATAAAGATAATATTAATTATTTTACTCGCACACGAGTTTAAATAATTAATATTACAACTATTGTAACTTTGCGGCAGATTCACACAAAGTTACTTAATGTTAATTATTGAACTTACCAACAAGTCTAAATAATTAACAAAAGTTGAAAGAATATATTTTATTTACACACAAATAAATTACATATATTATAAAGATTAATAGTAATAAGTAATAAATACAACATATTAAATTAATATTACTATATAATAATATATGCGCGGGTCAGGGAGGGGAAGAGAGCAAAATAAAAATACTGCGCTCTCGAACTCAAATAAAATAATAGTAATTTTATCACCGCGTCCCGTATATAAGAAAAATTAAATTATTTATAATTTTCTTTAAAAAGGGTAGGGGGCGGGGACAGCTACCTCTCCCGAAAGGGTCTAGTATTTTACTCTTACACTCCAAAATATATACTAGATCCCGCGCGGGAACGAATTTATTTTGTTAAAATTAAATAAAATAATTCGCCGCAGTGGTTTCTATCGGCGAAACCAGCTGCAAAGACTTTATACACGCGAAGGGGCAGTGATGCTATCTCGACAAGACGAGTCGAGTCTGCGCAGTACAGCCGTGCGCGCATTGGCTGCCGCTACCGCGCAAAGTTCAAACTCGAAACCCTTCCACAACCTTTACAATGAAACTATATATTGCTCCGTCGTCGAGCTAAGCGCTTACACGATATTGCTTCATTATTTTTTCTATTTGTTTTTAATACAATTACTTCAACGCTTTAATTTTTCTTAAAGCATTAATGTATTATACTGACTAAATATTAATAGCTTACAGATTTAATTATTATTAATATTAATGTACTACTTATACTACATTTTCTGCTAATTTTAAAATCATATCTTAATTATATATCTCTATATAACATTATATTAAAGTATCATATTAAAATTAGCAGAAAATAAACTATAAATAGTACAATAATGTTAATAATAATTATAAATATTAATCTGTGTAATACATTAATGCATTAAACAAAACTAAAATGTGTAAGAATCTACTATATTATATATTAATTGTAATTAAATAGTTTGATTGTTAATTAAAAACAAAAATGTATATTAAAAAATCAAAAAATCTTTATCGATATCGTTTCCACACCACCATGCGGTAGATATCTCGGCGCATTTTTTTTGAAGAGGAGATAACATTGATATTTAAATTTTTTTTTTACATATATTTATTACATAAATAAGAAATTATAAACATTGTTATTATATGTAACGGTTTGGTTGCCGCACGGATGTTTATTTTAATATCGCGGCTGCTCAGCGGTACGGTTAAACTTACCGTATTTAAATTAACATATTTTTCCCGCGATGCGGCGACGGTTACCTGTCCGTTCTACCAAATCTGTTAAATGTTAGTCTGAAACCGAGTTACTGTTTCAGATAACAACCAGGTAAAATTCAAATCTGAAATTGACCGCGAAACAGGGATATCGCGTCGAGCACTTGTCAACCAGAAATATACGAGCTCTTAGGATTACGGAAGGAATCGTACGTGGTTAAATTCAATTAATTGAAAACCGGATTGAATTCTAATAATGATATGAATTTATTGAAATAAAGATAAAGATAAATAACAAATAAAATATTTAATTGTCGCCGAGGTCTACGCTTTTATTACAAGTCGGTAAACGGCCGACTTGTAGAGAGAGGGGAAGAAAATATCGCGAACTAAAATAATATATCCAGTCAACGGGACTGGTATAAAGAAACACGATTATTTACTAAGTGCGAATAAAAACACGATCGCGTGAAGTGGTACCACTTACTTTGTACGCTGCTGTAGTCGTTGGTAAACAACGACCAGCCGATCGGTTGCTTTCTCTCTCTCTCTCACTGTCGCTGCGGTGTCGGACAGATTGTCCGCTCGCCCGTGCACCGGGGTTGTGTGGCTGCAGGCAGATGCACGGTGTAGCACCACTCACTGCAAATGCAGGATCGGCCTGCAGGCGAAACACACACACAAAACTCACGGTAAATCACAGCACGGCGAAGCTAAACACGGGACGCGGGGGGATCACACCTGTCACGTAAGAAGGTGGTTATTACTCTATCAAGTGCGCGCGAATCCTTCCCTTACCTCTCTAATGAGGTGCGTGCTCGAATCTTTCGCGCGCTAAGTCGATCCCGCCCGTGTAGCCACGACGAACCGAGCCGAGCCGAATCTCGCCGGCTCGAACCGATGCGAACATTATGATACTGTTCGCTCGTGTTGCTCGAATTCGTCAAACGGTGAGGTAAACAGTACCTTACCGTTACACCCCCCTTCCAGATTCCACATACCCGTGATGTGGTTTCTGCATCCCTGACGAATTTGGGATGGGAAGTGGCTACACAGGTACAACAAAAAAAACCCTGGTCCAAAAATCCGAATACTAACTGCAGTTCCGTCGTGGTCTGCCTCTACCTCGTTTGGCTAGCCCGCGGTGGCTAGCGGTCGGAATTACCGTCGACCGATCCCGCGGTCTAGCGACGACCCTCGCGTTTTTACGCGGCCTACCTCTACTTCGTTTAACGGGGGGCACGACGTTCGCGTTATCTCGTTCCTCGCGTGGAACGGCGCTCGCTTGCGTCTCGACGCGTGAGACGTCTTCGCTCGCAGGTAGATCGGTCTCGATGTCGTCTTCTTGGCCGTACTCATCGCCATGGTCATCCGATAAGTACGGTTTGAGGTACTGGACATGGCATTTCTTCTCATGTCCCTGAGTATCTTGGATCTTAAAAGTATTTGGGCCGTATCTGTGGACGATCAAATAAGGACCGACGTATTTTGGAGCTAACTTGGCCGAGACGCCTTGTGCGCTGGATGAGAGGACCCGGTTCTTCTTCCATACCAAGTCCCCGACTTCAAAAGAAGCCGCTCGTCTCCCGGCATTATAGTAACCGGCTTGCCTATCCTGAGCTTTATTAGCTCTAGCTGAAGCTTTCTTGTAAAGCTCAGGTAGTCGTGATAGCCGATCACTCCACTCAAGCAAACGCTGGTATTCCAAACGTTGCTGAGTCAGCTCGTCTTGAACTCGACGAGCAGTGCCGGGTGGCTCAGGCTGCCGGCCGTAATTTAACATGGCCGGGCTCCATCCTGTCGAACTCTGTACCGCCGTATTTAAAGCAAACACAAGATCCGGTAACTTCTCGTCCCAAGTGTTGTGCTTCTCGGTAATGTAAGACGCTACCATCGTTTTCAGCGTCCGATTAGCACGTTCGACGGGATTGGCCTGAGCGTGGTACGGGGGAATAGTTGTATGAAATATTCCTCGTTCCACGAGATAATCATCTACGAGCTTGTTCTTGAACTCAGTGCCGTTGTCGGATAAAAATACTTCCGGTGTGCCAAAACGCATGACGACTCGTTCGTGTAACTCTTTCACGATCGTCTTAGCGTTAGCTTTCCGGATCGGCACTGCTTCAATCCAGCGCGTGAACAAATCTTGGAAGATCAAAATATATTCAAATCCGTGTGTGGAGCGGGGAAGTGGTCCAGTAACATCTCCTGCTACCACTTGCCATGGCTTTTCAACCACTCGCCTACCCATCAAACCCATGGGAGGGCGTTGCTCCACCTTGCATTGCTGGCACACCTGACATTTGCGTACATACTCGCCAACTTCGGCATAGTAACGTGGCCAATAATATAACTTTGCCACGCGAGCAAATGTCTTTTCTCTACCTAGATGGCCAGCTGCCGGATCATCATGACATTCTCGGAGGATGGTCTGCCTGTGCTCTTCGGGTACAACCAACTTCCAAGCGTCTTGATCTTCCATGGCGTCATCCAATTCAGTATCCACCCGATACGAATACAGGTTTCCACCTTGGATCTTCCAATCAGGAAATTCTCTCGGCCGCTCACTTACGTGTTTGGTCCACGAAAGGTACCAGGGGTCCTTAGTAGTCTGGCTCCAAGAGACGGAGGATAAGGCCGGCTCGTCTTCCTCATACATACGAGAAAGTGCATCAGGAACGTAGTTTAGAGCTCCTTTCCTGTGCTCAATAGTAAAGTTATGAGACTGGAGTTCTAACGCCCATCTGGCGAGCCGGCTCGTTGGATTGTGAATACTGCATAACCAACGAAGACTTGTATGGTCAGTGACAACTTTAAACTGGTAACCTTCGATGTATGGTCTAAACTTCTTAATCGCCCATACTACGGCCAGGCATTCCCGTTCTGTGACGCTGTAATTGCTTTCTGCGGGCGAGAGGATTCTACTGGCGAACTCCAGGACTCTCTCTTCTCCGCCGACAATCTGTAGCAACACTGCACCGATACCAGTGTCACTAGCGTCAGTTTGGACCACATACTCACCATTCTCATCGGGAGTTTGCAGAACGGGTGCTGTCATTAACAAAGCTTTAAGCTGCTGGAAAGCGCTCTCTTGTTCTTCCAGCCAAAGATACTTCTGGTCTTTCTTGGTCAGACGCGTTAGCGGCTCAGCTATGGTAGCATAGTCGTGCATGAAGCGTCTGTACCAAGATGCCATACCGAGAAACCGTCTCAGCTGCTTCAAATTCTTGGGAGCCGGATGTTCTTTAATCGGCTCCGTTTTAGCTGGGTCAGGTCGTATCCCGTCTCGGTTAACTCGCACACCCAAATATCTCACTTCGGGCTGGCAGAAGACACATTTCTCCCGGTTAACAGATAAACCGGCTTCTGCCAAGCGAGTTAACACCTCGATCAACAATTGCTTATGCTCTTCAAACGTCTCAGTGACAATAATGATATCGTCGAGATATGCATAAGCAACCGGTTCGAGTTCGGGTCCTGGATGCGCTGGAATGTCGCGCCAGCATTTGCCAATCCATACGGCATACGAGTAAACTGGAACAAACCCATTCCAGGTACCGTAAAAGCCGTTATCGGGCGCGACTCCACCTGTAGAGGTATCTGGTGGTACAAACAGTTCATGTCGATCGTGGAGATGTATCGGGCTTTCTTGAGTTTGCGTAGGATATCCTGCATATATGGCAAAGGATATGCATCAGGTTTCGTCAAAGCGTTGACTTTCCTAAAATCGATGCAAAAACGCCTAGCATTGTCACCCTTCTTCGCCATCACCACGGGGCTGGACCAACCGCTTTTCGAGGGTTCAATAACGCCAGTCTCGAGCATCTCGCGAACTTGACGTTGCATTTCCTCTCGAATTTTATCAGAGACGGGGTAGTACCTCTGTTTGATCGGCCTGGCTGATCCGACGTCGATTATATGTTCGACATCGTAAGAACGGCCGATCTTTGGCAAGGTTGTGGACAACACTCGGTTTAGAAGTTCGCGCAATTGTGTGCGCTCTACTTCTGTTACGTCAGCGACACCTGCTGACGATAATGAAGCATTGCCACTTTCCATACTTGCCACTTCCAGCTGTAGGATTTGATCCGTTCCCTTTAGGAATAAACGGTCGGAATCTGGGTCTAGGACGGCTCGGAATGCTCGGATAAAATTTACTCCGATGTAGCATTCAGCATCCAGGTTCGGCATAATCGCAACACGTATTTCTCGAGTCTCTTTACCGATAGTAAATGGTAGCATCACGTGACCACACAACGGATGAGTACTCCCATCAGCGAGCTTGGCATTGCCAGCTCGCGACTCGAGAAGCGACCTGCCTAGAGCGGTTGCTAACTGCAAACCGCTCGGACCCATTACGGTTGTCGATGCACCTGGATCGAACAACGCACGGATCCGGAATCCATCTATGTCAACCTGACACCACCAGCGCGTCTCGTCCTCAGGATGATAACTCCTTCGGCTAGTGCTCGATGTCACTAATTTTAGGACATCGCAGGTCTCCGGATCCATTCCGACTTCCTGGGATCTGTCTGGAATCAGTCCTCTCCTTTTCTGCTTAACCGCAGCTGAACTATCTCGGTAATCGGGAGTCAGACCTTTGTCCTCCTTGGGGACTCCCTGTACTGTGGGGTATGCGGTTGTCCCCTCTAACCGCTTCCCCGCGCGTTTTTTGCGCAGTCAGGGCACGTCCTAACGGTGTATCCCAACTTACCACAAGTATGGTACTTGATCGGCTTGGGGAAATTTTCTTTTCTCTTTATCTTCTTTCTTGAATCCGACGATTCCCCAAGCTTCGAGGATGAACCACTCGATGACCGTCGATCGGGACTTTTACGTGTCTCCTTCCTCCTTTTAAACCGAGGAGGAGACCTGTGGGTTTTCTTCCTAGGTGGCGTATCTTTATCCACCTTAACCCCAGCTGTCTGGCTACTCGTTCGCATGGTCCTAAGGGTTTCTTCCAGGACTTTTGTGAGCCGTTCAATCGGATCTTCCCGACTCGACTCACTCACCTCCTTAGCCACGCTTGCTACCTTGGGTTTGGCGGTCGGCCGCTTTTTGGACTTTGCCTTGTAAGCAAATTCCGGCAGCATTAAATCTTCCTCTGCCGGAGGCGGTCGATATAACTTTTCCCGCTCGAGCGTTTGCTCGGCGTCCATCGCCAGCTCCAATAAATCTTCAACCGATTTGGCTTCAGCCCTCTTAAACAACCGCTGAAGCTGAGGTAGCATGTTACGGTAAAGATGGTCCAATTGCCTACGCTCGCTCGGGATCGGGTTGAGTTTTCGCATGATTGCGATTGAGCAGGTGATATAATCTCTCACCGGCTCATCCTCACCCTGTGTCCGAGCATTGGACTCCTCGATGAGCCTTTGCTGGAAGCTTTGGCTCATACCATTCCATTTCTTGACAGATTTCACAAAATCTTGCCACCAGTGCCATTTGTCCTTCTCATTCCGGTACCACGTAGCTGCGGTTCCAGTGAAAAGTTCGGACAAGGACGGCAACACCTCGTCCTCGCTGAGGTTGGCGAGAATCCTACAGTCTTCGACTCTCGCAAGGAAGGCATCGATACTCTGGCTTTTGTCGCCAGAGAATCGGACTCCCCACTTACGAACTACCGCACCAACATCGCGCGGTGTCCCGGCCGATCTCGACGCTGATTGGCCGGACTCGTAAAAGTCCTTCAGATTAGGGTAGGGAGAGCTTGAACATGGAGGCTGTGTCGGTCTCCGTGTGTCACCCCTCCCCCAAGCTCCTCCAGCATCTGCGTGAGGTGCTTGAGACCCCTCAGGCTCTACCTGCACGTGTTGTGGTCTGATGTCCGTCTCGTCCAGGGTGTAACACGTATAGGTGTCCTGGAACTGGACATGTTGGGTTGGCTCTCGGGTTTTGTTTGTGCTGGAAGCTTGTGCACCGCTTGGCAAGTCCAACTTGCTGTTGACGGTGTGCATCTGTACTTGCAGCTCCTTAACCCGTTCCGTCAAGGTGGATAACCTACTTACTTGCTCCGCTAACATCGAAGCAAAATCCTTTGGTATCTCGAACTGAGCGCCAGTATGGGATACCAAAGTTATCCATTCTTCCTTGTCGGTTTCTCGGTCGGAGGTGTCCGACTGCCCATCTTCCTCTCGCTCGTCCGTATCTTCTATTTCTAGAGCGAGAGTCCTCTGTAGCACCTCTACTACATCTGGGTCAGAATCCGGGTCCGGAATCTCCGGATTCTGGGCAACCATGGACTTAAACCAATCTGTCCTCCGCCTGTTCCGCCTGACACGATCCTCATTTGAGTTTGTGTCAGCTGCGAACTCTTGAGCCGTATAATTGCCCAACAGCCACTGTTGGAGTCGTTCGGCTTTTTTATATACAGAACCGTCTGTACGCATCTCTAACGACTCCAAGTGCGCCTGGATCTGTTCATTGGATTGCGTACCAATCCACTGATCGACCTGCGTGGTCATCGATTCCGCCATTTTAATCTTAACAAAATTACCGCTACGATTATTTACACAAAAAAAATCTGAGTCGCTTTTCGCTTTACCTGTGCAAGGTATGCTTTTCTTCAAATTATTAGATGGCTTTAAATAATAAAATTATTGGGCCACTAAGTTGAAGAATGAATTCTTTTCCCTTTATAATTACAAGAAGAAAAATTAAGCACACCTATTTGAAATTTGCTTTCCTGCCTAATATAAAAAACTACGTTAAAGAATTATATTTTTGACTATTAATTTTACAAACAAATCGAGAAAAGAAAAAAAAATTAACTATGTTACACGCGGGATGAATTTAATTTATTATAAAACAAATAAACATACAATATTAAACGTAAAATAAAATTTTACTAATCGTTAATAAATTAAATTAAAAACAAGAAAAAATTTGTGTAAATCCGACTAAATACGAAAAAATCGAATTTACTCCGGCTCTCGGTCACCAACGCACGCTGAATATATTATAAAATCAATAAATAAATAATTGAATAAATAGATAAATAAATATAAATATATTCCTAAACAACTAAATGTGTACGCCGCTGTGACCTCTTACAATCGCAATGTTACAAAAAAATAATAATACAATTTTTATTGTAACGCGAGAGCCGGTCCGCGTTGTCAAAAATATAAATTTAACAAGCAAACTTCAAAACAGAAAAATTTTTTACCCTTGCACAGGTGTTACAATTTTTATTAAGTCGGAAAACTAAATATCGCCGATTTTCCGACTAACCTACTCGAAATTAGGGACTCGGTATATAAATTGCGGACCTCAAGGCGAATCGATCTATATTTCAATTTTAAAATTCAAATTTACTATTATTTACGTGTAGTCAATTAAAAAATTATTATTACCGACCTCGGATTTCTTTTAACCAAACTCAACAACAATAAAAGAAAATCCGGTTCAAACTTATAAATTATTGTCTAAATACAATAATTTAAAGGTTAGAATTAATCGCGAACCGATTAATCTAACTGCCGGTAATAACAAATATACTAATTAACGTAACTAGTATATAATAGAAAATTACACGCAAAAGCCACACGTACTTAAAAAAATAAATTTTAAATAAATTGATAACAACAAAAATCAATTAAATTAAATTAGATTCACTACCGTTTATTATAAAATCCTAGTTTATAAGGGCACCTATATAAGCGCAGCTCGTATCACAAAAAAAAACGCAATGTAAAAATTTACGTTGTGCGCCTCGTAGGCGCAATTTGGAAATTAACGTTGGGCGTAAAATAACCCAATCTATTAATTTACGTTGGGCGCCATGTAACGGTTTGGTTGCCGCACGGATGTTTATTTTAATATCGCGGCTGCTCAGCGGTACGGTTAAACTTACCGTATTTAAATTAACATATTTTTCCCGCGATGCGGCGACGGTTACCTGTCCGTTCTACCAAATCTGTTAAATGTTAGTCTGAAACCGAGTTACTGTTTCAGATAACAACCAGGTAAAATTCAAATCTGAAATTGACCGCGAAACAGGGATATCGCGTCGAGCACTTGTCAACCAGAAATATACGAGCTCTTAGGATTACGGAAGGAATCGTACGTGGCTAAATTCAATTAATTGAAAACCGGATTGAATTCTAATAATGATATGAATTTATTGAAATAAAGATAAAGATAAATAACAAATAAAATATTTAATTGTCGCCGAGGTCTACGCTTTTATTACAAGTCGGTAAACGGCCGACTTGTAGAGAGAGGGGAAGAAAATATCGCGAACTAAAATAATATATCCAGTCAACGGGACTGGTATATAGAAACACCAGTACCAGTAAGAGGATACTTTGTACGCTGCTAGTCATTCGTTATTGAAAGTAAACGGTTTCACTCAACAAGTGTATCATAAATATCATTCACGTTGTTTAAAAGGTAAGATATTAAAAACCTTGTATTTACTTTTTGTAACTAAGTTATAAATTCTTGATGTGATGATGATTATTTATAATATGTTTTCTTTTCTTAGCTAAAGAAATCATGTTGATATTAATCATGTTGTTAAATTCATTATTTATAAAATTTACGTAAAGTCATTCACTTTAGAATTCATGGAATCTCTTTTTATTTCAGAGCGTAAACAACTTGGTATAGAGAAGTTACAAGAGGTGAACACACTCTTCCAATTTTGGTCATTTTTCTTGAAGGAGAATTTCAATTGCACTATATGTACGAAGAGTTTAGGACAATCGCTTATGAAGATGTATGTGAAGGATATTGTTATGGGTTTAAGTGTCTGTTTTGATTTTATAATTACGGTATAGAACAAAAATTCAGACCACAACTTTATAAAGATTTTCAAGTGGAAACAGTGAAAAATTATAAAAGTGGTAAGTGCATTTATCTACATAAGATATATATTTAGAATTTTTAGATAGAAATTGCATTTTACGGTACAAATAAAATTTATAATTTGAAATTGTTATATTAAAATATATTATTAAAAAATCTTAAGATAGATTACAATGTAATTGTCTATTAACAGGTATATTATTTTACACATACATATATTATTTTTTTAGAAAGAAAAGTATGGCTTAAACATTTTTGGAGAAGAAGGAGAGTATAAAACATTTGTTTAAATTGTCCTTTGTACATCAAAAGTATTGTAATGTAAGTTTTTATTATAGCATAAATAATTTTTTACTTTTTGTAAAATAATTGTAAAATAATTCATTTATTTTAAAGATGAGTATGAAAGTGTAGTGCATTTAAATGATGAAGTCATACTAGTTGGGTACCTGAATTTCAAAAAAGTACGCCTTCAAAACAAAAATGTTAGATAGGAATTATTTTTAGTAACAATGATAATAATTTCAATATTTATTTTTCATTTTTTACATAAATATAATTAATTTTAGAATGGTGTACAAAATTTGACACTTCAAGAAAGACTGAAAAATTGGCGGTTAAGGCGTTACTTGACTATATTTCTGAAATAGTTGGACCAGATTTACAAGATGGTAGCAATTTATCTGATGACGAAAATGATGAACCGGAGAAAGATATTAAAGACTTACATACAACAAATACTGATAAAAGAAAATGATATTACATCAACAATAATTATACAATAGAAGTCAACTTTTTAACGTTTTTTCATATTTTTTTGATTACTTGAACCGATTTTCTATGTTTATCTTCAAAAATATTGTTTTGAGCGTTAAGCGTATAATAGAAAAAAGGTGTATTATTTTAATAGGAACAGTTTGTTCATTAAATGTTTTTCAGTAAAAACAATACATTTCGTTTTATTGCGAAAATACGTGTTTTTTGTGCTTTTTTCATTATTTTGATCGTTTTTCTATGTTTATCTTCGAAAATATTGTTTTGAGCGTTAAGTGTATAATAGGAAAAAGTTTTGTTATTTTAAGACGAACATTTCGCTCATTAAAAGTTTTTCAGTAAAAACAATACATTTCGTTTTATTGCGAAAAAACGTGTTTTTTTGTGCTTTTTTCATTATTTTGACCGTTTTTCTATGTTTATCTTCGAAAATATTGTTTTGAGCGTTAAGTGTACCAAAGGAAAAAGTTTTGTAATTTTGTGACGAATATTTTGTCTATTTACGCTTTTTATATAAAAATGATACATTTCATTTTATAACGAAAAAACGTGCTTTTTTGTAGATTTTTAATGATTTTCATTGTTTTTATGTACGTATCTATAAAAATATTGCTCGAATCAAAAAGTGTTGTATAGGAAAAAGTTTTATAATTTTAAGACAAAAATTTTGTCTAAATTCATTATGTACGTAAGAACAGTATTTTTGGAGATAATATGCATACACCAATTTTACGAAATTGTAAAACGCTCCATAATTTCCACAATTTATGAGCAATACATCTGAAAATAGGACCACAGAGTTCTATAATTATAACAAATATACCCTGTAAATTTCAGCTCAATCGATTAAAAATTAGCAGAGTTATTTTGGTCACAGGATTTCATACATACACACATCCATATATACCTTTTAGGGAGAGGTTTGGATGGGTTCTAACTTGCATAAATTTTATTTTTATGTCAAAATATATACTTTTTTGAGGTATCACATATTTTGCGATGATGAAAATATAAGGCACTTCCGTGTAACGATCGTGCCTAAAAATGATGTTCAAAGAAGGAAAGCTAATAATTGCTTTAAGCCAAATTCATAGAAGCTGAAGTGCAATTAGATTTACGTTTATAAACATTAAAAGCATTAAATAATTCAAAATGTCTGACGGTAGCAACAAAATTAAGAGCATTAACTCCGCGTACTGCAAAATACGATCGAATAAAACAAATTGCACTTAATAACGAAGAATCTAATTTATTACGTTTTTCAATTTTAACATCATTAACAATAGAAAAAATCCGTTCCGGTTCGGCATTAGAATGAGGTAATGAAAGTGCTGCATCAACTAAAATTTTTAAATTGGGAAATTCAAAGCCTGTGTTATCGTCGGTACGTATATCTGCTACTAGTTTCCAAAATAAATCTACTTGTAAATTACTATTAGAGTGCTTGTCATCGTCAGAAAAATAATTGGGCAAAGATCTCCATTCGTGAGCTAAATTATTTATATCTATATTATCAAATGGAAAATATGTGCGACATAAATATGTTAAATCAGGAATATTTTCAGTACACCTTTGCTCTTGGCTCCAAGCAATTTTCGGATTAAGAAAATTTAATCTACTTAAAAGGTCGTTATTTTTAAAAAATCTATGTTTAATTTCGCGAACTGCAGTTAAATAAAATTGCAAACATGTTTTCCTAATTTCTATTACTTGATCCGATGGCATATGTTTCAAAAGGACTTCACAATCGGTACCCAAGTAAATTTCGTGAAGCGTTTTAAAGTCCTTCTCGGTTATTATAAAATCTGTATTTGAAAGCTTTTTAACCGCTTCGGTAGAAAGAAAATTATGGCCTAAATCTGTTAAAATTCGGTGACAAGCAAAATATAATTTATGTATTAATGGACTTTTAGATTGAAAAGAAGCGTTAAATTTATTATAAAAAACTAAAGCAAAATTCAAAAATGTAATATAAACTTTAACTTTTGGGTTAGATAATAAGTTATAAATTTGAGATGCCGAGCTTTCCTTCTTTTTACTATTTTCTAATAGCTCTTCGAAAACTTGTACAATAAAATAATCTTCTAAAGGTTGCCAATTAACAATAACTCTATCACAACACTGAAGCAGAGCAAGCCATCTAGTTCCGGACAATTTTAAAATTTTATTTTCTGGAATGTTGCGTTTATTTTGAAAATCTTTAAATTCTGAACATCTTTTCGGACTATTATAAAAAATAAGTGGCTATACTTTGAAGTAAATCTTCACATTCTTTTGGAATATTTTCACAACTTTTTTTGCAGCGAGTGCAGAAGAATGGCAAATACAAGTTAAAACTATTAAATGCGGAACGTCTTGTTTTAATAAAGCAGCAAAACAATTTAATCTACCGATCATTACACTTGCATTATCGCATGCTAAAGCTACAATTTGTTTTAAAGGTATTTTATGAAGTGCAAAGAGAGATTTAAATGAATCATAAATTTTAACGGCGGTACAAGATTTTGCGTCTAATTCTATTAAATTCAATAAATGCATAATTACTTTTCCATCGTCTGGATTAATGTACTGCACTGCCACACAAAAAAGTTTCTTTTGACTACAATCAGTACTTTCATCAACTAAAATTGAAAAGCCCGTAGTTTTCAAAATATCCACAACTCTTTGCAATTCAGATTGCTCTATAACATTCATTATTAATTTACTACATTTATCTCTTCGTAAATCAATGTTTTGCGCTGCTTCAGGGTCTTCAAAAAGTTTCTTAATCAAAGGTACTAAATCGTCCACAATTTGAAGAGCAATATTGTGTTCGGAAAAAAAATTGACAATTGCAGTTCGAGTTGTTTTACGCGCTTATCAAAAGTTAATTTATTTTCACGAGGTACTGTCACTTTTCTATTTGTTCTGCGATTTGTTTCAATATTATCCACGTGAGTTTTACTGTTTCCATGTTTTGCTAAATCTTTAATATTATAACATTTTTAATTTATAAAACAATAAGGGCAATAAGCCGGTTTTTCTACATTTTTAGAATCGTAAGTTAGCCATTCTTTAAGATTTGGTTTATCTAGCCACGAATAAATAAATTTATTTTCACTTTTACGTTTATTTGATTTATCTTCCTCCTCTTCTTTCTTCCTTTTAGTAAATTTCTTAACATTATACATATTTATAAAAAAGAAAAGTTATAAATTTATTTACGAAAAAAAGAATTAACTAAAATTTAGATTTATAACGTAAATATTATTTTATTCATACGTTTTTAGTAAGCTTTGATTAGTATTATTTATTTATGTTTATTGCTGAAAATGTAATTAATAAGCAATTATATTTATTAAATATATTTATTAAATTATTTTTATATTAAATTTATTAAAGTAATTTTTTTTACCGATTATATATTTTTTTAAGAAAAAAGAAACTTTAAAATTGATATACTTTTAATATTATGTCTTATACAGACACAAATTAAAGTAATATTAAAAGAAACACGTAGTTATAAAAGAATAGAGCGTACCGAAACTGTAATAAAATAAAATTACGCGGATTTTAGCGGTGACTAATATAAAAATCAATTTAATACATTTTATTTAATTTAATTTTTTACGCATCGCGTTGTTGTAATAATTATTATCGACAAATATAATATTTAAATATTTAAACGAACATGTAAATACCAGTCGATAAATACAATTACTAACATTTTTTCTGTTCGCCAAATTGTAACAGTTTATTTGTTTTAGTTTTGCTTCACGCAGTTGCGAACTTTGTTATGGTAGACCAAAAGTAACGTACTTTTATTACAATTAATGTAATATAACATTATGTTATTAATACAATATAATGTTTAACAATATTTAATCAAATTAAATATTAAATATAAACAATATCTGGATAAAAATACGTATACATATCCAAACATAATAATTTATTTACATTTGCAATAAATATACAATAACAATAAATAATTTTAATAAAGTATTAAAATTAATAACAATAGATAGCAGAAATATTACATCAGTATTAATTTTAAATAAAACAATAAATTAATTATATATGTATATGTATATATGTCTTCAGCTTCTATGAATTTGGCTTAAAGCAATTATTAGCTTTCCTTCTTTGAACATCATTTTTTATATTGCAATTCTTCAATTCAATGTTATTAATTTAATTAATATTTTATTCATATATATTTAGTTCGTGTGACGGAAATTTAAATTGATAATTTGTAAATAATTTTCTTAATCATAAATTAATATTTGTTTTTTTTAATGTAATTGTATTATTTAATAATATGCAAAAACATTATTTTTATACTTTTGTTCGAAAGTGGATTAGACCTCATGGGGATACCACAGAAGACGAGAATACATTGATGTTGAAGTAAAAATGTATTTTTATTATAATAACAATGTTTATAATTTCTTATTTATGTAATAAATATATTTAAAAAAAAATTTAAATATGAATGTTATCTCCTCTTCAAAAAAAAAAATGCGCCGAGATATCTACCGCATGGTGGTGTGGAAACGATATCGATAAAGATTTTTTGATTTTGTAATATACATTTTTGTTTTTAATTAACAATCAAACTATTTAATTACAATTAATATATAATATAGTAGATTCTTACACATTTTAGTTTTGTTTAATGCATTAATGTATTACACAGATTAATATTTATAATTATTATTAACATTATTGTACTATTTATAGTTTATTTTCTGCTAATTTAGTATGATACTTTAATATAATGTTATATAGAGATATATAATTAAGATATGATTTTAAAATTAGCAGAAAATGTAGTATAAGTAGCACATTAACATTAATAATAATTAAATCTGTAAGCTATTAATATTCAGTCAGTATAATACTTTAATGCATTAAGAAAAATTAAAGCGTTAAAGTAATTGTATAAAAAACAAATAGAAAAAAAAATGAAGCAATATCGTGTAAGCGCTTAGCCCACTCGACGACGGAGCAATATATAGTTTCACTGTAAAGGTTGTGGAAGGGTTTCGAGTTTGAACTTTGCGCGGTAGCGGCAGCCAATGCGCGCACGGCTGTACTGCGCAGACTCGACTCGTCTTGTCGAGATAGCATCACTGCGAAGGGGCTAGGCGATCGCGCTATCTCTCTCCCTCACACACCTAATAGCCCACCTAGCACCTACCTCCGATTCCCCGCAACTAGGGATTCTCTCTCTCTCTCTCTCTCTCTCACTCCCACTCGCGGGCGCAATCGAAGAGAACCGATGATGATCGGCTCTCGCAAAGTCTTTGCTGAGCGCTGTTCGGGGGGATTTTCGCTGCCCGCGATACGCGGCGCAAGCTACTCTCTCCCTACTTTGCCGCTCCCATACAAGCTAAGCAAAGATCTCCCATCAAGCTTGCGATCGGGAGAGACCGATCTCGGTAAAATTGGGCGCTTCCGGCTAAACACGGTCGCGCGTGAACTCTCCCGATATACCGATCGGTACCGGAGATCGGTATCAGCGTACCCGAATTCACTCCCGAGTTCACACACTCATACACTCGGTGAAGGGGGGGGGGACGCGCGGTAATATAAATAAAACTTACCGGGATGCGCCCCGTGGATGGCCCAGCCGATCCGTGTTGCTGTGTCCTCCTGGGCAACGGAGGACCGACGTCGGGTGCGGTGTTGAAAGGCGGCCCTGTGCCGCGGCGAGTGCCTCGCAAACCGCGTTAACACTCACTCACTGACTTCCCGTCTTTATTGGCACACCAAAGGTCACTCGCGGCTCACTCACGAGGACGATCCGGGTTGATGTCCGATGGCTTTGCGCCTTACGCGCCTTATTAGCCGTAAACACTATTCGTTCGGCACCGGATAAATTTTGTCCGCCTCGAGCGGCAGATCGGGACGTACTGACTAGACAATTGCCTAATTTTTCGAAAAAAGGATGAGAGTGAGAAACTCACACATACTCTCTCGCGCTCTCATCCCTACGTACTATTGCGCGCGTAGTTGTACACTTGATTTCAGTAAACAAACAAGTGTCGTCGGTTGGCCTTGACATAAGTTAGGCACCGGTGACTCACAATTCGCGATTTTAAATATTCTATTCGTCGTGAATAGATTGTGTGACGATTTCCGTCACAAGCGTGAGATATATGTATAGAGAGAGAGAGGGAGAGAGATGGGTAGAGCGAGTGATAGATAGAGGGAGACAGGGAGAGAGAAGAGAGCATGCAAGCATGCAAGGCAGCCGTGGCCTTTAAATAAAAATATTTTGTTTTTTATCGTCTTTGTTTTCCATTGTTTCCCCGATTAATTAAGCTAAGAATGTCGTCAATCTGCAATGCAAAAGCACGACTTTATTATATGTATTTTATTTATATAAGGCCGGTATATGATTTATGGTATTTAACGCCATATTGCTACAACCATTTGCGCATGTGCTTTCACGCTAAGTATGCAACACAAAGTACAGACTAAGCGCGTCGCGCACTCTAGCGGCGTAATTGGTACTAAGAAAACTTTATCAATAATATAAACTATTTATTTTTGTCAATTTTATGTAAAACCCAAATACAGAAGCACTAGATAATGGTGTAATATGTCTTTCTACAAAGTTCCAGATCAATACAACAAGGACACCCGAAAAATTTCTGCACGGAAAAATTACTATTTATTCCGTGCAAACTTTTTTTAGGGTGTACTTATCATATTGACTTCAAACTTCATATAAATGCGTATTATGTGATTACCTAGTGCTTCTGTATTTGCGTTTTGCAAATAAAACCATAATATGTTCATTAAGTCTAATAATGTATCCATCTGACTCGGTCGGTAATAATCTAGTATGGCACCCCCTTAAACAATCATGTAGTAAGAATGCTATAATTTTAAGTGTATTTGTGTGCATGTTATGTATAGGTAAACATTGGAGGAGTACGCGCGTACGCGTACTTGCCTTGAGTGCGCGACACGCGTCCCTCGATATTACATTACTAAATCACGTGTAATATCATTCAGTATTTGCACAATAAAATCAATGCGTAATTCAACATACGCTTGTACTAAACTCACAAATGTGAATTTTTATTTGCAAAAAACAATTACACTTATGTACAATTAAACTGTTTTATGGCACATTGTACATACATTTAAATGTATAATCTTATTACAATTATCTTATTATAATTAAAATTTTTCCTCAAAAGTGTCCGGCGTCCGGCGTCCGGTGTCCGGCGTCCGACATTCACCATTGGGCGTCTTTTTATTATGTTTTATATATATGCATGTGTATAAGGGTCAGTGTGTTATGGTGAAGAGGTCAGGGTGGGGGTGAGGGTGGAGGGATAGGGATGGGGTCACCCTGACCACCTGGACATCGTCTCCAGGAAGTGAAAATTTTTTTTGCAAACGTCCGACATTCACCATTGGGCGTCTTTTTATTATGTTTTATATATATGCATGTGTATAAGGGTAAGTGTGTTATAGTGAAGAGGTCAGGGTGAGGGTGAGGGTGGAGGGATAGGGATGGGGTCACCCTGACCACCTGGACATCGTCTCCAGGAAGTGAAAATTTTTTTTGCAAATTCAAGTAGAAAGGCATGTAGACTTTCCTGTGGAGGATATCAGGATTACCTGGAGGTTACCCTGACCACCTGGACATCGTCTTCAGGAAGTGAGAATTTTTTTTGCAAATTCAATTAGAAAGGCATGTAGACTTTCCTGTGGAGGATATCAGGATTACCTGGAGGTTACCCTGACCACCTGGACATCGTCTTCAGGAAGTGACAATATTTTTTGCAAATTTAAGCATAAAGGCATGTACACTTAATTTTTTTTATGTAAAGTATGCAAAAAAAGTAAGTAAGTAAAAAATCGTAAAAAAATAAGTAAAAAAAAAGTAAAAAAAGTTAGTAAGTAAAAGTAAGTAAGCGAAAAAAGTTTAATAAACCTATTCTAGTCAGAATGTTTCATGCAAATCCTAAAGATCGAGAACGATTTTTTCTTAGATTATTATTACTTCATGTACGTGGGGCCGAATCTTTTGAAGATATACGCTCATACGAAGGCGTTGTTTATGATACATTTTATGAAGCATGTATACTTAGAAGTTTAATCATTACTGATAATGAATGGGATAAATGTTTAGAAGAAAATTGTAATTTTCAATTTCCACAGGCACTATGTGAGCTTTTCGCTTTCATTATATCATTTGATCACAATTTTGATTCCTTGAAACTTTATAATAAGTATAAAGAACATTTCTTTGATCCTAAATTACCTGAAATTTTAGGAGAACAAAAGGCTTTAAAAATTATAGACAACGTTTTATCAAAACATAATTTAACATTGCAACAATTTAATTTACCTAATATTGATAATATTGATAATGAAAATCACAATGATATGTTTTATAATGATATTATTGCAAATGAAGATAATGACATAGAAATATTGTTAAAATCTTTAACATTGGAACAAAAAACAATATTTGATACAATCGTAGAAGCAGTTTACGATAATAAAAAAGAAAATTTATATTTTATAGATGGTCCGGGTGGTAGTGGAAAAAGTTATTTATTAAATGCTATTATAAAATTTGTGAAATTAAACAAAATACCAGAGTTAGCAGTTGCTTGGACTGGTATTGCAGCAAATTTATTAATAGGTGGTAAAACTATTCATTCAACATTTAAAATACCATTTAATTTAAACGAACAATCAACATGCAACATTTCACAAAAATAGGTCAAATTTTAAAAAATATTAAATTATTAATTTGGGATGAAATATCAATGACTTGTAAATATGCATTAGAAGCTATAGATATTTTTTCAGAGATTTATGTCGAAATAATAAACCGTTTGGTCGTAAAATATTAGTAACAGCTGGCGATTTTCGACAAACACTTCCTATACTTCGATACGGAAATAGAACTCAAATATTAGAATCATGTGTAAAATGTAGTTCCTTATGGCAATTATTTCAAAAACTTACATTAAATAATAATTTAAGATTGGTCAATTCAAACAGTATGTTTAAAACGTGGTTATTAAATATTGGAGAAAATAGAAATATTACAAAATTTGAAATTGATAATAACGTTATAAAAATTCCTTCCGAATTTATTACATTTAATAATTTGATAGATAATATTTTTGGTAATAAAATAAATATTGATGATTTACATACTCTTAAAGACAAAGTAATTCTTTCACCTATAAATAGTGATGTTTTAGCGATTAATAACGAAATGATTGAAAGAATTGAAGGTGACGGTAAGATATATTTAATCATTGGTAGTATTACTAATGATGAAAATAATAAGTTGGATGAAACAATAAGAATAGATGTTATAAATTCATTAATACCAAATGGTTTACCACCGCATAAATTAGTATTAAAAAAAGGAATGATCGTTATGTTACTTAGGAATTTGCATTTAGATGGAGGTTTGTGTAATGGTACCAGGCTCATGATTACAGAATTCAAACAGTACACTATATATGGAGAAATTATAACAGGTAAAAATTCGGGACAAATTGTGATGATTCCAAGAATAGATTTATGTCCATCAAAGGTTGATATACCTTTCAATATGGTTAGACGACAATTTCCTATTAGACCAAGATTCGCTATGACCATAAATAAAGTACAAGGTCAATCATTTAAAAAAGTAGGTCTATATTTACCAAGACCTGTATTTGGTCATGGTCAATTATATGTTGCATTATCAAGAGTTACAGATGAAAAAAATCTAAAAATAAAATTTTCGAAATCGTCAATGATACTCACTAATATAGAAGGAGATATACTTAATATAAATGAGAGTAATTTAAATAATAATGTAATAATATATACAACCAATATAGTTTTTTCTGAAGTGTTTGATACTTAAATTTTTTTTTATTTTTAAAAGTCAATTTAAGGTCGACCTCTTATTCGGCAAACGAATTATAAAAAATAAGATATAAGCATAAGACAAAATTTGTAGATAAAAGTACGTATAATAAAGAATATTTTTCAAGTATATATTCTTTACATCAGGCAATATTTCAATATATCATTACTTAAGAAATAAACAAATATTAAAATATTAGTTGTCTGCAATAAGCGACATTTTATTGGCAAAATTATTTATAAAATATATAAATTTTAAAATAATCAACTGTCTGCATCAAGCGACATTTTTTACTAAAATACTCCAGAAATAAACAAAATTAAAATTCATTGTCTGCATCAAACGACATTTTTTTACTAAAATACTGAAGAATAAACAAATTTAAAATTCATTGTCTGCATCAATCGACATTTTTTTACTAAAATACTGAAGAAATAATCAAAATTAAAATTCATTGTCTGCATCAAGCGACATTTTTTACTAAAAAACTGAAGAAATAAACAAATTTAAAATTCATTGTCTGCATCAAGCGACATTTTTTTACTAAAATACTGAAGAAATAAACAAATTTAAAATTCATTGTCTGCATCAAGCGACATTTTTTACTAAAAAACTGAAGAAATAAACAAATTTAAAATTCATTGTCTGCATCAAACGACATTTTTTTACTAAAATACTCAAGAAGTAAACAAATAAAAAATTTATTGTCTGCATCAAGCGACATTTTTTTACTAAAATACTGAAGAAATAAACAAAATTAAAATTCATTGTCTGCATCAAGCAACATTTTTTTACTAAAATACTGAAGAAATAAACAAATTTAAAATTCATTGTCTGCATCAAGCGACATTTTTTTACGAAAATACTGAAGAAATAAACAAATATAAAATTCATTGTCTGCATCATGCGACATTTTTTACTAAAATACTGAAGAAATAAACAAATATAAAATTTATTGTCTGCATCAAGCGACATTTTTTTACTAAAATACTGAAGAAATAAACAAATTTAAAATTCATTGTCTGCATCAAGCGACATTTTTTTACTAAAATACTGAAGAAATAAACAAAATTAAAATTCATTGTCTGCATCAAGCGACATTTTTTTTCTAAAATACTTAAGAAATAAACAAATTTAAAATTCATTGTCTGCATCAAGCGACATTTTTTTACTAAAATACTGAAGAAATAAACAAATTTAAAATTCATTGTCTGCATCAAGCGACATTTTTTACTAAAATACTCAAGAAGTAAACAAATAAAAAATTTATTGTCTGCTTCAAGCGACATTTTTTTACTAAAATACTGAGAATAAACAAATTTAAAATTCATTGTCTGCATCAAGCGACATTTTTTTACTAAAATACTGAAGAAATAAACAAATTTAAAATTCATTGTCTGCATCAAGCGACATTTTTTTACTAAAATACTGAAGAATAAACAAATTTAAAATTCAATGTCTGCATCAAGCGACATTTTTTTACTAAAATACTGAAGAAATAATCAAAATTAAAATTCATTGTCTGCATCAAGCGACATTTTTTTACTAAAATACTGAAGAAATAAACAAATTTAAAATTCATTGTCTGCATCAAGCGACATTTTTTACTAAAATAAACTGAAGAAGTAAACAAATTAAAATTCATTGTCTGCATCAAGCGACATTTTTTACTAAAATACTGAAGAAATAAACAAATTAAAATTCATTGTCTGCATCAAGCGACATTTTTTTACTAAAATACTGAAGAAATAAACAAATTTAAAATTCATTGTCTGCATCAAGCGACATTTTTTACTAAAAAAACTGAAGAAATAAACAAATTTAAAATTCATTGTCTGAATCAAAGCGACATTTTTTTACTAAAATACTGAAGAAATAAACAAATTAAAATTTCATTGTCTGCATCAAGCGACATTTTTTTACTAAAATACTGAAGAAATAACAAATTTAAAATTCATTGTCTGCATCAAGCGACATTTTTTACTAAAAAACTGAAGAAATAAACAAATTTAAAATTCATTGTCTGAATCAAGCGACATTTTTTTACTATAATACTGAAGAATAAACAAATTTAAAATTCATTGTCTGCATCAAGCGACATTTTTTTACTAAAATACTGAAGAAATAATCAAAATTAAAATTCATTGTCTGCATCAAGCGACATTTTTTTACTAAAATACTGAAGAAATAAACAAATTTAAAATTCATTGTCTGCATCAAGCGACACTTTTTACTAAAAAACTGAAGAAATAAACAAATTTAAAATTCATTGTCTGCCTCAAGCGACATTTTTTACTAAAAAACTGAAGAAATAAACAAATTTAAAATTTATTGTCTGCATCAAGCGACATTTTTTTACTAAAATACTGAAGAAATAATCAAAATTAAAATACATTGTCTGCATCAAGCGACATTTTTTTACTAAAATACTGAAGAAATAAATAAATTTAAAATTCATTGTCTGCATCAAGCGACACTTTTTACTAAAAAACTGAAGAAATAAATAAATTTAAAATTCATTGTCTGAATCAAACGACATTTTTTTACTAAAATACTGAAGAAATAAACAAATTATAATTCATTGTCTGCATCAAGCGACATTTTTTTACTAAATACTGAAGAAATAAACAAATTATAATTCATTGTCTGCATCAAGCGACATTTTTTTACTAAAATACTGAAGAAATAAACAAATTTAAAATTCATTGTCTGCATCAAGCGACATTTTTTTACTAAAATACTGAAAAAATAAATACCATGTGAGGTGGCTTTTTTCGGAAACTCTTTGTACTGACTGCCCTTAAGTGTTAGTGTGAAACCGAGGTCCGGTTTTAGATAAAAACCAGGTAAAAATCAAATTTGAAATTGACCGCGAAATGGGGATATCGCGTCGATTACTTGCCAATTATAAATATACGGGCTCGTAGGATCACAAAATATCGCAAATTGAAATAATGTACACAGTCGAAGGGACTGGTATAGCGCGATGAATAAACTATTTATTGTTTATTGAACAAAACGCGATTGCGTGAAGTCATACCACTTACTTGTGTTCTTTGCTGCAATCGAATAACGATCAGCTGAACGGTCGTTATGCCTCTCTCTCTCTCTCTCTCTCTTTCTCTCTTTCTCTCTCTCTTTCTCGCTAGCTCTCGTTGCGGTATCGGTACGTTCGTCTGTGCACCGGGGTTGTATGTCTGAGGGTCGATTTCCGACGGTGCAACACTTACGGCAAACGCACAGTCGGCCTGCAGTCAAAATACACCCACGAAAACCACGGCAAAACGAGCACGGAGCTAAGGAGGGTCCTCAAGGCTTCTTTATTAATAGCCTCCCTTGATCCATGTTGTTTGCGGTATTACACGCGGAGAAGCCTACCTGATGTCAGTTGAGATCGCCCATGGCCTTCAACGCCAGGACCACCCTAGTGCTTCGTCTGTGTTTATGTGTGCTGTGCTTGGGATCGGATTTTTAATTTGTGAGGGTAGGCAGGATTTATTTACTGTGCAAATAGATAATTATAGGATAAGATACATGAGTAGGTAGAACGCTGATTAGCACCGATTTGGGAGCATAAAAGAGCGACGTTAAAATAAAAAAAAATACCAACCATTACAAATACTCGGAACCTGACTGATAAGACATTCCTTCTCGATTTGCAATTGCAAGATATTTTAAAGGCCTTTACTTCTTCAAAATTATATTACATAAGAATATATTTCCTGCTTCTACTTATATAAATATTTAAGTGCGCGGAAAGAAATTTGGAAAACTGGAGCGTGAAAGGTTCGGAAACATTGTCTGCATCAAGCGACATTTTTTTACTAAAATACTGAAGAAATAAACAAATTTAAAATTCATTGTCTGCATCAAGCGACATTTTTTTACTAAAATACTGAAGAAATAAACAAATTTAAAATTCATTGTCTGCATCAAGCGACATTTTTTTACTAAAATACTGAAGAAATAAACAAATTAAAATTCATTGTCTGCATCAAGCGACATTTTTTTACTAAAATACTGAAGAAATAAACAAATTTAAAAATTCATTGTCTGCATTCAAGCGACATTTTTTTTACTAAAATACTGGAAGAATAAACAAATTAAAAATTCTATGTCTGCATCAAGCGACATTTTTTTCCTAAAATACTTGAGAAATAAACAAATTTAAAATTCATTGTCTGCATCAAGCGACATTTTTTTTACTAAAATACTGAAGAAATAAACAAATTAAAATCATGTCTGCATCAAGCGACATTTTTTTTACTAAAATACTGAAGAACTAACAAAATTAAAATTCATTGTCTGCATCAAGCGACATTTTTTTACTAAAATACTGAAGAAATAAACCAAATTAAAATTCATTGTCTGCATCAAGCGACATTTTTTTACTAAAAACTGAAGAAATAAACAAATTTAAAATTCATTGTCTGCATCAATCGACATTTTTACTAAAAATACTGAAGAAATAAACAAATTTAAATTCATTGTCTGCAATCAAGCGACATTTTTTTACTAAAATACTGAAAGAAATAAACAAATTAAAATTCATTGTCTGCATCCAAGCGACATTTTTTACTAAAAATACTGAAGAAATAAACAAATTTAAAATTCATTGTCTGCATCAAGCGACATTTTTTTACTAATAATACTGAAGAATAAACAAATTTAAAATTCATTGTCTGCATCAAGCGACATTTTTTTACTAAAATACTGAAGAAATAATCAAAATTAAAATTCATGTCTGCATCAAGCGACATTTTTTTACTAAAATACTGAAGAAATAAACAAATTTAAAATTCATTGTCTGCATCAAGCGACACTTTTTACTAAAAACTGAAGAAATAAACAAATTTAAAATTCATTGTCTGCCTCAAGCGACATTTTTTACTAAAAAACTGAAGAAATAAACAAATTTAAAATTTATTGTCTGCATCAAGCGACATTTTTTTACTAAAATACTGAAGAAATAATCAAAATTAAAATACATTGTCTGCATCAAGCGACATTTTTTTACTAAATACTGAAGAAATAAATAAATTTAAAATTCATTGTCTGCATCAAGCGACACTTTTTACTAAAAAACTGAAGAAATAAATAAATTTAAAATTCATTGTCTGAATCAAACGACATTTTTTTTACTAAAATACTGAAGAAATAAACAAATTATAATTCATTGTCTGCATCAAGCGACATTTTTTTTACTAAATACTGAAGAAATAAACAAATTATAATTCATTGTCTGCATCAAGCGACATTTTTTTACTAAAATACTGAAGAAATAAACAAATTTAAAATTCATTGTCTGCATCAAGCGACATTTTTTTACTAAAATACTGAAAAAATAAATACCATGTGAGGTGGCTTTTTTCGGAAACTCTTTGTACTGACTGCCCTTAAGTGTTAGTGTGAAACCGAGGTCCGGTTTTAGATAAAAACCAGGTAAAAATCAAATTTGAAATTGACCGCGAAATGGGGATATCGCGTCGATTACTTGCCAATTATAAATATACGGGCTCGTAGGATCACAAAATATCGCAAATTGAAATAATGTACACAGTCGAAGGGACTGGTATAGCGCGATGAATAAACTATTTATTGTTTATTGAACAAAACGCGATTGCGTGAAGTCATACCACTTACTTGTGTTCTTTGCTGCAATCGAATAACGATCAGCTGAACGGTCGTTATGCCTCTCTCTCTCTCTCTCTCTTTCTCTCTTTCTCTCTCTCTTTCTCGCTAGCTCTCGTTGCGGTATCGGTACGTTCGTCTGTGCACCGGGGTTGTATGTCTGAGGGTCGATTTCCGACGGTGCAACACTTACGGCAAACGCACAGTCGGCCTGCAGTCAAAATACACCCACGAAAACCACGGCAAAACGAGCACGGAGCTAAGGAGGGTCCTCAAGGCTTCTTTATTAATAGCCTCCCTTGATCCATGTTGTTTGCGGTATTACACGCGGAGAAGCCTACCTGATGTCAGTTGAGATCGCCCATGGCCTTCAACGCCAGGACCACCCTAGTGCTTCGTCTGTGTTTATGTGTGCTGTGCTTGGGATCGGATTTTTAATTTGTGAGGGTAGGCAGGATTTATTTACTGTGCAAATAGATAATTATAGGATAAGGATACATGAGTAGGTAGAACGCTGATTAGCACCGATTTGGGAGCATAAAAGAGCGACGTTAAAATAAAAAAAAATACCAACCATTACAAATACTCGGAACCTGACTGATAAGACATTCCTTCTCGATTTGCAATTGCAAGATATTTTAAAGGCCTTTACTTCTTCAAAATTATATTACATAAGAATATATTTCCTGCTTCTACTTATATAAATATTTAAGTGCGCGGAAAGAAATTTGGAAAACTGGAGCGTGAAAGGTTCGGAAACAATGTATATCCGACAAATATTGCTTATTTACACCTCCAAAATAGGAATATTGTCTTCTAAAATAAAAGTATTTTATTATCGACACCAACAATTTCCGATATACAGCGTGTTCATATTGGAAGTACAAGATGTCCAAGTCAAGATGAGATTTTACTGCGTAATGAAATTCAGCCGTTAAGGACCTCAGGTCTGAGATTAAAAAGAGAGTATTTTTCTTTTAATTTATTTGTGTTGTAACGGTAAGCGAGTTACGGATCAGGTAAGCAACGCGAAAGAGAATACAGCGCGGCGCGCGCACGAACGCGCGAGAATCGTGCACGCCCAGCGGAGAGAGTAACAGAGAGAGTTCGCGCGCGCACGGCAACAACAAGGTGTTGGTGACCGGTGTCTGGTGTTTTACGTGAAAATGTGAACAAAGACTGGTGCGTTTCGTGTGTGGGTGTGAGGTTTTTCTTCCCACCAACCTCCTCGTCGGCGTGCGAAGCAGCACGGCCCCGAGAAAGGCAGAAGAAGGAAGCCAAGAGTCGGCCGCTTTCTCGACCGCTGGAGTGAGAGAGAGAGATAAGCACGAGGACGAGCTATCTCTCCTTTGCCCAGTCGTTTTCCGCCGAGACGCGATATTTAGAGAAGCGGTAAGTGGTGCACCCCGTTTAGACCCGCGTGTCTACTTAATATTTCGCGTCCCGATTTACCTCGTACGGTCCAGGTGAGGAAGCGTTCCTCCTTTCCCCCCTCTCGTGACAATACCCGCACGGATAGACAGGTCGGTGGTTCGCGGGAGCCACTTCACGAGAGAAGGCGCGCGTGACGTAGGAAGCTTCTACGTCAAAGCTCTCTACGTCAGAGATACATACGTTACACGGTGTGACGTATGCCATCAGGTTAAGCAGCCGATCATATCCGAATCGGTTGCTCGTAACTCGTCGGTTAATAGGGTTTAACTACTTGTTTCGCGCAGACCTCGGGGGTAGTCATCGGTACGACTCCCCGTAAATTGTTAACGTTAATTTATTGTTTATTTATTAATATTTACTTGTTAATTTAATAAATTGACTCGGCGAGACGATCTTTCTCGCCGATTAACGAATAATATCGATTGTTGATAGCGTTTTACCGGTTACCGTCCTATCCTACGAATACCGCCCTCTCCGGTGTTTATTCTAGTTGGCAATTTTGGGCATAGGGCCCAACACACGGTATCTAAGTCAAACGAGGTGTTTGACGTTGTTAACGGCATTGCACGGGAATCAAAGCGATTTCCGGCCGCATCGTGGGACTGCACACTTAAGGTTGGTAAGTTGGGACAAATTGGGCCTAACCGTGGGCCTTACATATCCCCAGTACCTACCCCGTTACAGTGTATATATATGGGTGGTTCTCTGTGATATCGAAGATGAAAAAAAATAATATTGCTATAACTGTGGGAATACGTTCCAGAGGTATCCAGTAGTTCTCCTAAATTTTTTCAGATTTTTTCGTGGCCATTATTTTAAGTTACAGAGAGTCAAAATTGACATTTTAGCATTTTTTTTGCATTCTATGCCCATTTTCATGAAATGGTAGCTCCCAGGAGATGCATTTTTCACTAAGAACATAAATAAGACTTTTTTTGTAAAATTTTCTGAATTTTTTGTTAAAAATACTTTTAAAGTCATAAATATATGCTATCACACTCTTGTAAGCCATTTAAACCTTAAATAGTGAAAATCAGCAATTCTGCTCCGAACTATGGAAACCTAATGCTGTCGGAAAGATGTTTTTTTTTAGTCAGAAACTGCCTATAAGTTTCCAGAGTGGGTCTAAATCATTAAGATTACTTATGGTCAAAATATCTGGGAAAGGTGCCCGAAATATTAATAGAAATGTATATTTGTTGCCTTATAACAATGAATCTGGTAGCATGATCATTGCAAAAAAATTTATGCAGTTCCCTTGAAGTGGTAGAAAAGTATCTCCACTTGTTCCAGTATTCATCTAATCCCCTGTAAGCTGTTGAAAATACAAATATTATTATATAATTATAAGAAATTAATTCTTAAACATTTTAAACATATATATATATATATATATATATATATGGGGTATTCCACGTGAAGTGGTCCGATCAAAATTTTAAAATGCACCAAATTTTGGGTACACTTTGCAAATGTTTTTCAGAATACAGAAAAAAATTTTTAGGTACTGGAATCTATTTGCTCAAAAGTTATTCTAACCTCAAAAAGTGAATTTTTCCATATTTTTTTCAGCACCAGCTGGGTTTACCGCTATATAACTCAAAATCTATCAACTTTTACTATAGAACATTATATGTAACATTCGTTGCTAATTATATCTAGAATTTATTCTTCTGGGTTAGAATTTCTAATCTCAAGGTCAATGTTACATAAACTACATGTCAATATTCAACTTGAAAAAAGTGCAAGTGCGCCACCTTTGATTTTTTCATCCATAAGTCTAAAAGAAAGCTTGGAGCAATACCTTTCAAATGGTTTGTAGCATTTTTATGGCCTCCAATTCTGTAAAAAGTTATGACAATTTAAAGAAACACGAAATTTTTTTAAAAATTTAAATGGGAATTACCATGTTAATTTTTGTGAATTTTTTGTCTTTCTTTAAATTGTCATAACTTTTTACAGAATTGGAGGCCATAAAAATGCTACAGAGCATTTGAAAGGTATTGCTCCAAGCTTTCTTTTAGACTTATGGATGAAAAAATCAAAGGTGGCGCACTTGCACTTTTTTCAAGTTGAATATTGACATGTAGTTTATGTAACATTGACCTTGAGATTAGAAATTCTAACCCAGAAGAATAAATTCTAGATATAATTAGCAACGAATGTTACATATAATGTTCTATAGTAAAAGTTGATAGATTTTGAGTTATATAGCGTTAAACCCAGCTGGTGCTGAAAAAAATATGGAAAAATTCACTTTTTGAGGTTAGAATAACTTTTGAGCAAATAGATTCCAGTACCTAAAAATTTTTTTCTGTATTCTGAAAAACATTTGCAAAGTGTACCCAAAATTTGGTGCATTTTAAAATTTTGATCGGACCACTTCACGTGGAATACCCCATATATATATATATATATATATGGGAGATTCCACATGAATTGATTCGGACAAAACATAAATATTGTTTTAAATAATTGCAACCTCCAGAAAATCACTTGAAGAAAGTAAAAGAATTTTTTTGGATTTTTATCTTATATAGGTGCAATATTTTAGACAGTCAGAAAATTTAAATTATTCGAAAAATAAGCATTTTTAGCATTTGTAACAATTTTTAATTTCAAAACTATCAACTTTTTCGGAGTCGAAATCACGTTTTCTCTTATAATTGTAAGTACTATTGCAGGAAAATTTAATTTTCACATTTTTGCAGCAATGCACTATCTTGCTCGCTCAAATGTCAGCTTAAAACGAAATCTTTACACAGTTGGTTAGAAACAGTAGTATACGATACACGTATACATAATAATTTGTAAGATAGTACATTACCATACAAGTGTGCAAAACAGATGATTCTTATACGACCAAGTCCCACCACACCTTGAACTACAGTACGCAAGTAATGGTTAACCTATCATAAACAATATAAACATTAAACTCATTTGCACTTTGCACGACATTGTATATTGTCGCGTTAGTGCAAGAAGATTCCAATGTTTTCTAATGTTTTTTTCTAAGAGGTTCCAATTCAGTTGGTCATTTGGATGATCTAAGAAATTGTGACAGCCCTTAAAAATCAAAAATTTGTATTATCTACTACTTTTTTAATAATAATCGTCACCTTATCATAAAAAGTTGTTATTTAAATATTACCCAGTTTTTCTGTTTATTATTACTGCGTTAGTTTCTCAAGTACGTTGCAAACACACCATAATCATATATTTTCAAAGCAAATGTAAGTAATTGTTACCAAATGTAAGATATTAGTATATTTTAATTATATACAAGATATACATTCGATTTGGTGTCCGAGTTGACTTCGAGGTATATGTAAACATAAACAATGCATAGTGCAAACGAACCATTAAGTCCAAAATTCGTTTCTCCAATTTAATATTAGGGCAAATATTTTAATGCAATATCATTAACTATATTACTAGAATGATATTATTAAGGCGATGTGATACCCAAATTACAGGAACCTACATCTAAAATCCCAAAAATTTAAAAAACTAATAGAATTAAACATCTGAAAAAATTTACTGGTAATGTTGAAAGCAAATAAAATACCGTTACAGAGCGATTTTTTCAAAATAATTATTTTAAAATGAATTATATCGAAATAACCATTTTTTGGTCGGTAATATATAGCTAAAAACAAAGCTGCACGGCTGCTTAAAAATCTCGTTGATTTATTGATAAAAAATTTTGAAAAAATTCGTAGACTATCTTTAATGTAAATACAACACCGTTACAGAGCGTTTTTTTCGAAAAAGTATACTGTTTGCTTGAGAAAAAATAAATAGTGATTTTGTTTTAATGGGTTTACATCTCCTTAACCACAAATGGATTCAATAAACAGAAATTAAATTGAATATATTTTTCTCTCTTTCTCATTCTCAGTTATCTCAGAATACATAGTTTCAAATATAGTTACAAAGCATTGTACAATTTATTTAAATGACTGTTATATTACAATCTAATTATGAATTATTATTTGCTTATTAATAATCAAATGTTATATGAATATATCTGTGCTATTTTATTTTTTATACACTCTTGTTAATTTTCAAATATACGTATGGATTAAAATAATGTTTATATTTCATATGTTTTCTTTTTCAGGGCAAAGGTACTGGCTCTGGTCATAGAACACTGTTGTATGGAAATGCCATTCTTCTAAGACACCTGAATAGTGACATGGTAAATTGAAATTATTCTTTAATGTTACACGGTCAGCTTCAATTGAATTAAATTAGAATGTCTAATTACTGATTGTCTTTCATACATCTTATCACAAGACGTTTTCTGAATTCATATTCATTAAAATTAAAATATTTCATTAAGCTGCTTTTTAATAAAGTTAGTTTTTCGATGTTTTCTTCACAATAATTTTTATTTTATTTTTTATTGTTTTAGTTTGTTTTATTTGTATAAACAAATTTAATACATATATTAATAAAATTATGAAATACATTGAATAATAAATAAATTACTATTCGCAAGTCAGCGTTTGGAGCGAACGGTCGAATTACTCGTGACAGTATATAAAATTTACATTCACCGCCGGATAAGTCCGATGTAAATTACAATAACTGTTACCTTAATAAACAAGTAAAAACAGTGATTTGTATTATGTGTGTAAATACATACTATAAGGGTTATTTTGATAAAACGAAGGCGCTAAAATATGTGGGTAAACAACTAATCAACTGTTTAAAACATGTAATGATAGATATAATCACAGACACTGATGAATTCTTACTAAAATATGTGGCAAAAAAAGAATTGCTACGTATATTAAGTTAGCGGGCCCACTTGTGAATTTTGCAACTTTTATCTACCAATTAATTGCCGAAAAACAACCGCAATTTAGCCGTAAAATTATTATTTTTGCCGCTTCTTAGTTGTTTAAAAAAAATGAGGGGTCTGCTAACTTACTATGAAAGTTAGCGGGCCCCACGTCATAAGCCAGTACGAGTAGCAGGAGACTAAATGTACCCGGACCCAAAAATGTCGCTTTTTTAGCCATTTGCGACAACCTAAACATTTATTCACTTTATTAAGCTTTTATGGATATTTTAAACAATTCAAGTTTTAACGCAGTGGGTCTGCTAACTTCAAATCGCTGCTCTCCTAAGACGATTCACTTTATAGCAACGAACCTGTCTTGAAAAATTGCCGCTTGCTACGTACCATTTTGCGGTGGATACAGTTTTTTTAATAATTATTAGTGAAAAGTATATTTTTTTGAAAATTCATTCGAACCGCTAACTTAACGTGATATGGGAATCTATGTAATATACGAAATTATGGCTTAAAAAATCATGAAATTGGAAAAGCTAAATTTTCGTTAAAATTTCGTCTTATTCTTATTATAAATTTAGATAGTGCAGCTTCTTTTTATTCGAGTTATAAACAATCAAACTTAAGAGTATTTTTGGCGAAATTTTACGTTTTTTGCTTGTAACTATAGAGTATATTGAAAAATAGAGCGTTAGAGTCTATAGCTCCAGTTTTCTTTATATTTTTATAGTAGAAAAGATATCTTATATTTTTGTAATGTAGAAATATGAAGAAAACCAAGAGATTGCTTGCCAATGGCCACATTGACGAAAGTTATTCGACATCTAATAATAATTTCAATAAAAATCACTTCCAACTTAATCGCTTATAACTCCGAAACAAATAAAGATAAACAATCAAACCAGAATAAAGTTTAAAAAAACGAATCTTTTGTTATCATTTATACATATATCATACACAGACGTGTCAATTGTATATTTCTACTTGCAACCGAATCATATTAAGAAGAGGATGTGAGTTATCACTAACAAGGAGACCCTCATATGTTTCAGAAACGGATCGTGTCCAGCTTGTAGTATATGTTTTCTAATACAAAAATATGAAAAAAGCCAAAGCAGGAGACCCTAACAATGGTTTTCCAAAAGTTATACGTTGTTAAAAAAAATTTACATAAAAAACGTTTCACTTAAAATGCTTGTAACTTCTAAACTGTCAAATATTAATACTTAAACCAAAGTTTAATAAAAAGCTGAGATCAAATAAATATAATTTTAAAAAAGGTATTTCTTCATATTTTTAATTCGACTAGAACTTTGCTCCTTTCTAACGGATTAAAGTGTACATTTTCTTAAATTATATCTATTTTATCTTAACTTTTTATTAAACTTTCGTTTGAGTATTAATATTTAATAGTTTAGAAGTTACAAGAATTTTAAGGGAAACATTTTTTTTTTAAATTTGTTTTTTCAGCGTATAACTTTTGAAAAAATGATTGCTAGGGTCTGCGGCTCTGGCTTTTTTCATATTTTTATAGTAGAAAACTGCGATGCTACTTTTCGTCGGCTAAAAAATTAATTAACTTAGCGAACCGACGGAGGTTCCGTCGTAGCGAAGTTCAAAATGGTTATATCGCCAATTTGTATTTGAGTGGGCACCTGGCGATATTAGTAACGACCATAATAAAATTAGATAAATTAACAAATTAACAACCCGGCAACACTCCTCCCGATTCCGCGTCACAGACGGAATTCCGACGGCTAACGACCTCGGAGCCGGCGGTTTTTTTAGAGTAAAGGCAAATACTTTTAAATAAACATTTACGAATTCAAGTTAACCACAACTGTAAATTTATTTCAAAATAAATTAGAGATATATAATAAAATTCCGGCACCGATTAGCAATTAATACCGCGATACGCGACCGACTCCAACACGTGCACACTCTCACACTCACTTAAATCCGTCCGGCGGTTATTTGTATATATATACATATAAGTAATAATAATAATTTGGCCGCCCGTCGAGCTAACCGTAACTATATTCATGTAACTAATTCTCCGCGACTCCAGCCAAATCTACTCCCAACTCGGTAAAACTAATACCTCTCCTCTACTTTACGATAAAATGGCTACTCCGCCTCAAAAATACTTTACTATACCAGAATTTTTACTGATCGGTAGGACGATTAGGTAGCGAATGGACAAGACAGGCTTCTTCATCCGGCTCGCGGCGTGGCTTGATCCTCCCAAAATTAAGGATTTTTCTCCCCACCCTATCGCTACCCTTATCTATCTTATATCTACTCCTTATCTACCGGCGTTGATTAGAGTGGTTGATTGCGTGATCGATACGCGTAGTCGGTCTTGATCTTATTTCCATCAAGGCCAATTAACCAATAATACTGGTTATTATACAAATAATACAAATAATTAATTACCATATCGGTAACCCAGTCGGTGATATCGCCCCGTGCCTACCGACTATATAACTACTACTTATTATTCCCGACACACTCATACCATAATTAAAATTTAATTTAAACCTCTGTTTACATCATATACAGTTTAAAGTTCGCTCTAGTTCACCCCAAACTCTACAGACGCATCAGTATATTTTTAATCTAATTTATTACCGGCGCGAAATAATTAAAATAATTATTAAACTATCCATACTGTAGGCGCATACCTACGCGCTGTATATATCTATTCTAGCATGCCGCGGTATACTTTAACACGCATACATTAGGTATACGCGGCATTACTCTTCTCGCGCGCTCTTCCTCACTCCGCGTGCTCTCTCCCATCATTCCACCGACGGTTGCTCACTCGAACTCTCTGCGCGCGCAATACTCTCGTTGCTCGAGTTATTCCCCCCTTCCCGCGCGCCTCACCTTGAGCCACACGATCGTCACCGTCGGTGCCGCGTTCCCTGGTGTACGGCTGTAAGGTGGGGAGCACCCGGGTTCCCTCGTATAGTTGCGCGAGGTCTTCTAGCGCGCGCGCACTCGTGCGCCATCTCCGTCGCCGTCGTCTGCTGTGCACGTGTGACGGTTGAGGTTAGGACACCGCCTAATCTCTCGTCGTATTAATATCGGCATCGAGTACGCCAGATATCGTGGGACGACCTGGGCTCGATCCCTGGCCCACGATACCTCTCGGCCGTGGTTTGGCTCGTCTTGGCGTACCTTTCCGTCGGGTATCGTACGCGTACTTCATCCGCTCCGTCGTTACAGCATATACTACAAGCTGGGCACTATCCGTTTCCCAAACATATGAGGGTGTCCTTGTAAGTTTGTTTAAAACGATTTGTAATAGTCATTACAAGTAATTCAAATATTTAATTTATACTATTGCTGCTGCTATACTATTAGTTGTTACATGGGAAAATTGAGGAATGAGCGGATGAAAACAGAGGACGATAAAGTACGTACCTCAACCTTAAAATTGATAATCGTACGCTCTGAACACTTAGCTACAATATGTGGTGTATCCCTTACAATTGCATCATCTTTAACCCATTAACGCCGAAACAGCCAAAAATCTTAACTTTACTTTACGTTTATTTTTCAAGCACTTAAACATCAAGAATATGTCGAAAGATAATTTACTTTATGTTTTTGGTACGCTCTACAAGATTCTAAAGTCAAAATCATGATTAGAAAAATTTGTCGAGAATAATTTTAAAATCCAATTTTCTATCGAATACCATGTTTTTATTCAACAAAAATGAGCACAAGTTTGCAAAAACATTTTCAACTTTCGAAATATGACGTATAAAAATTAAAAATTCCAAAATAGATGTCTCAAAATGGCGACGAAGTAGAAATTTTTTTTTTAACTTCAGAAGCATTCTCGAAAACTAAAGACTTTTGCAAAAAATTTCTAACAACAAAAAAGTCTTAAAATTGGCCAAGAAGTACTTTCAAATTTTTTCAGATTTTTTTGAGACAATTTTCGACTTTGGAAAATCTAAAAAATCTAATTTTTCAAAAATGTCTCTAAAAATTCTGAAAAAATTTGAAAGTACTTCTTGGCCAATTTTAAGACTTTTTTGTTGCTAGAAATTTTTCATCAAGATTCATAGTTCGTCAAAAAAAATAAATAAATGAATAATGGTCTTATAGTCTTTTTTTTGTATTGTATTTGTTCGTCGTTCAGCCGTCATTGTGACTTTAACCAACAGTCACCACGTGCGGGTAGACGAACAAGACTGTCTTATTTTTTTGATTCTGTTGTTTTTATTTTTTCTTTTGTTTCTTTTTTTTTGTAACGGAGTGAATCTTAGCCGGACCTTGCTCAGATTCCAGGATTCAGGTTTTAAGGAATTTGAAATAAAGTACCACTATTTATAATAAAGGTTAACTATATTAAGACTATGTACAAATATACAAAAGAACTGAAGATGTAAATGTAGCCAGCCCGCCTGGCCTTGGTCGGGTGAAGTAGTTAACTAGTCTGTAATCAAATCAAGACAAAATACTTAATTATTACGCGACCTACGAACTTTACAACGCTGTCTTATAGCTAGTTTCCTAAACGGATGCAACTAACGGTTATCGTGTATGCTCGCACGGCAATATGGTTCGGGCTAGTGCGTATGTTCACGGGGATGCAGTCGGGATAATCTACGTGTGCTCACGAAGATACGGTCGGGATAACCCACGTGTGCTCACGAGGGTGCGGTCGGGATAATCTACGTGTGCTCACGAAGATACGGTCGGGATAATCCACGTGTGCTCACGAGGATGCGGTCGGGATAGCCCACGTGTGCTCACGAGGGTGCGGTCGGAATAATCTACGTGTGCTCACGAGGATACGGTCAGGATAATCTACGTGTGCTCACGAAGATACGGATAGGATTAGACACTACGTGTGCTCACGAGGTGACTACGGTAGGATGCGGTTACGGTAACGGTCGGTACGGTATACGGTAACCGTGTTTACGAACGTGTGCTCACGAACGTATCCACGGTTGCTGCACTAGGTCGGAGAAAGGGGCTGGTCGTGTGCTCACGGCCAGTCCGATCTGACGTCCAGTTGCAGACTACCTACTGGTGGTTTCGGTGCGCCTTATATACCCGATTCTACGAGAGCGCGCATTCGTATAACGCCTGACCCCCCACTCCGGACGGGGTCAATGAACTGGCGAGTAGGCACAGTAGTGGGGAGGCGGTCAATGACTCTAATCTATTTATAGCGCGGTCGTTGAACTCGCGTTTAACGGCACGTGTCTATCGCGAAGCTATCTTACTATACTACGTACTTATTATTATTATATAATATATTAACAATTTATAAAATAATTTTACGCAATACTAGTGCGTGTGTTTATCACACGTCAAATTTTATTTTTTTTAAATTTAAAAATTTGTTTTTCAAACTTTTATAAATACCTAATGTTTATTAGGAAAGCATGTTTTGCATAAATATAATTGACATACTTCGCAAAATTTATACGTTCTTGCAGAACATGATGAATATTCCTTTTATTTTTGCACACGTGTGGACTGATGCTCAACATTAGTTTGTTTTACCCGTTTCTGTAAATAATGCTTTGCAATATTAGCTACTGCAAAGTCTTTGGAACTTTTTTTATTCTCGGTGCTCACAGTATTGTAAAGAACAACCGAGTTAGTGATGATGCCTGAATCAAACGTATAAAAATCACCCATATCCATTTCTTACTTCTAATACTGGGCAATAAATTGTTACAGTGACCATCATGAGTATCAACTCCTCCTATGAATTTATTATAAATATGAAAAGCATTCGGAAATGCTATTTCTTTCTTTGCATGCTCATTAGAACTATAACGCTTAATCCATTACTGTGATGTAATTTATTTTACTATTTGTATCAGTTTTAGATGCACATGTTCCTCTTTCTGCCTTTTTACTAATATCGTTTTTTACTTTGACTCTATCATTTCTGATGCTACCAGTACCTTGTAAAACAACTTTTTGCAAGTGTAAAATCAAATCAAAATTTGCAAAGTAGTTGTCAAAGTAAACATGATACATTTTCTTTTTGCTAGGACTTGTAACGTGGAGGATATCCTTAAGTAAATTCATTACGACTCTGCTATCTAACGCTCATTTCATCAGTACATTCGTTTCAATTTGATTCTTACCATAATATAAATCCCAAAGCCAATACATAACCACTATTAGTACATAATGCCCACATTTTCAATCCAAATCTTATTAGTTTTCCTCTAATAAATTGCTTTAAACTTGTTTTAGCATATGATTTTAACATCATTTCATCTATGGACAGGGCAGTTTGGAAATATCCAAATTGAAGAATATTTTCTTGGAACAAATTTATTAAAGAGCGCACTCTCCATTCTTTATCGTTTGGATTATTGTCTACCGCTTTTGAGTATTTGATGTGTCCTTTTATACTCTCAAAATGATCACGAGATCGGCAAAGATCAAAATTATTTTCTTTTGTAGCTGCAATAATATAACTTTTTATTTTATCCGAAAAAAAAGTTCAATCAGTTGAACTGGTGTACTTTTGATCTTGACAACGTCTTTCTCCATCAACCCAATCATAATCATGATTTGCTTCCAATTTAGTTAGATTCTGAGAATAACTTCGGTATACTTTTTATAAGACATGCGAGGAATTTCATCACAGTTATCACTATCAGAACCAGAATCATTATCGCCAGAATCATCAAGATTAGGGATCATAATCATGTCGTCAGATTCTTCAAGTATAAAAAACAAGACTTAAGCGAAAAATTTTTAAGAACAAAAAAGTCTTAAAATTATTCAAGGAACACTATCATATTTTTTCAGAATTTTTATTTTTAACATTTTTAAAAAATAGAATTTTCCGAATTTTCCAGAAAGTCGAAAATTGTCTCAAAAAAATCTGAATAAATTTGAAAGTACTTCTTGGCCAATTTTAAGACATTTTCTACTTCGTTACCATTTTGAGACGTTCATTTTGGAATTTTTAATTTTTATAGAATTTTAATCATATTTCGAAAGTTTAAAATGTTTTTGCAATCCTGTGGTCATTTTTGTTGAATAAAAACATGGTATTTTGATAGAAAATTTGATTTTAAAATTTTCCTCGACAAATTTTTTTGTGATTTTTTCGAAAAAAGGCGTCATATTTTTTTTCTGGAAATCTAATGATGATTTTTACTTTAGAATCTTGTAGAGCGTCCCAAAATCATAAAGTAAGTTAGTTTTAGATATATTCTTGATGTCTAACTACTTGAAAAATAAACGTAAAGTAAAGTTAAGATTTTTGGCTTTTTCTTCAAGTAAAACAATCGAATTACGATATTTCGGGGATTTTTATCGTTTTTTATCGTGGAATAACTCTCAGGCAAATTATTTTTAACACCTAAAATTTTTTTTCTATCTTCTGGAAGATATTTCCAGCCTATTTTCAAATTTTGGGGCGATTTAAAATTTTCATAAAACCACTTGACGTGAAATAGCCCATATATATATTATTGTATTTTGTTTATAAATACATATATGCATATGAATATATATTTTTTATTTTTCTTTCATTTTGTGCACTTATTCTAGTAAATCCAAAAGAGGAAAAAGGAGAAAAAAGAAAATAAACATGAGGAAGGAAAGGCTAAAAGAAAGGAAAAAATCATTTATTTGTTAATATTCTTGTCCAGCTATCCTTTTTTGTCTTCTGAGGAGCTCGTATACTTCCTCCTTTCATGAATCGCAGACGTAGAGTGATAAATCTCCGTATTCCCAGATGCACCAACAATTCAATCCTTGGTATCTGGGGATGTCAAATTAGCCAATGAATTCACATCGCGAGCAATAATGCCGCGTGTTTTTTACCCTTAAACCACATTCCACGCAATGAGCTGGTCGTTCGACTTCTTCCGTGCTGCCGTAATTCAATAGGAATAATCCCTCTAGGTTCAAATCGCTGTTCCAATGATTTGTTACTCCTGGCTCCAGTAATCCGTCCATTACATTTTCCAAAAAACTACGGTACTTCTGCCGGTGGTACCGTATTGTGTTTGGATCCAAGTCATTGCAGATCCTCTTTCGTACGTGTTGCGTGTTCCACCATTGGCTGGCTATTCTTTTATCAGCAGTGTATGCTGCATAGTGGTGTCCGGCTATTCCTATTCGGGCACGAGTTGTTCGACGTACTTGTCCGTCTCTCATCAGGTATACCCATAAAGAGAAGTATTTCCTTAGAAGCTGCCACAGGACTGTTGTTCTTCTTGATGCTCGTCGTTCCGTCATCCACCCCAATGACGACTCGAGTTCTATGTCCATGTCCCAGTTGTCGTTGCTCATCTTGGTGTGTGAGGGTTGACGTGTGGCCGTGTTGTTGCTACAAGTAAGAATAGATTGTCAAGCGTGAAACCCCCCTATTTATATTATAGGCTGGTACTGTTGGATTTTATGTTTTCTCCACCCCCGTGACTTAATTATGATTCAGGAAAAGCCCTGAATTGGATAAAAAGAAATAGATAAAATCAAGGTTTTTTTTTATAATCTACATCCTATTCATATACGTATATTTACTTATTGCGCAAGTTCGCAAGTTATTATAATTTATATATAAACAAACATTTATATTTAAATGATAAGCAAGCATACTGTTTACATTATATTTTTTTTATTATAATAAGTAATTGTTAATCATAAGTCATTTTCAAGTACCTTAAACATTGTTACTTGGTTCAGTTTTCTCGGATAAAACTGGCGTGTTCGGAGGTGGTTCTGGTTCATACGTCTTGGGTGGTGTTCTCGGAGTTGCATATACGTGTTCTCGAGGTAAGATATTCCATTCTATTGTCGGATCAACTGGTCGCATTGGGACGTACTCTACTTTGTCTTTTCTTGATTTCCTAATACATTTTTGGAAAATATATCGACATAGTAATAAGCATCCGGCAAAAAGCATTAGTGTAATAATCAATGCATGTAAGTAAGCATCAATTATTTGATTTTCAATTTTAACATTAATAGTTTTATCCGGTTTTAAACCGCTCGGAAGGTTTTTCCCTGCTCCGATCAACTGCAATAGTAGTAAATAGTACGTGTCCTTTTTTCTCACCAGCAGCTCTGAAGCGTAGTAGATGTTATCGTGAACCTTAAAGTGGCAGCCCGCTGAGATGGAAATCGTTCCTGCTTGTTGAAAAGTGTATGTCTCCTCGAATCCTGGGCAAAATACATTTACGAGTGTAGGCTTTGCGACTGAGTAAACATAATGTCTTGGATGAACAGTTTTAATGATGTATAAGTTCTTGCTTTTCATAAAATTAATTCTACATGAACTAAAAGTTGCATAATCTTGTTCCAGTAATAATTTGCTTTTACACTCTCGTTGGAGATGCACAGGGTTTTCCCTTACGCATATATAATTCCTTTGTAATTTAATGCATCTCGACAGCTGCGTTGTACTTAAAAAGGTGTGTTTTTCCCCGTTGGGAAGGGAGGCTATAAAATCGTCCCTGGGTTGAATGTATGCTGCATTATGGATTAAATCCCCTTGTTGGAAAACTTGTACTGGAAGCATTTTGTACAAGGTGTGCGTTTCCTTTTCTACCATTGGCATTATTATTTGCATAATTATGTGATCTTTATAAATTGTTAATTCTCTTGGAACGAACTCGGCAATTATCGCCGCATTTATTTGTTCAATTTTTATCGGATTCTTGGTTTCGGATACTTTTTCTATCATTTTTAAAATAATTCTTAAATTTCTTGTAGCGCCGGGAAACTTTGTTGTTGACAATAAAATTGTTATCGTATTGGCTATATCCAAGTAACTATCCAAATTTTGTAATGCTAGATTGATTGTTTCCTCAACTCTTGATTTGTCGATATCTATTAGTCCTTTTTCTCCTTGTAGTATTTGTAATATTGCTTCCAGTTGCTTCATTTCTACAGACATTTTTTCTAAAGTTTGCATGATTTCATTATCTATGTATGCCTTTGCTGTACCTCTTCCTGACATTGCTTCTCTAGAGTGATGTCTCATTTCCGTAATAATTGATACTATATCTAGTGATGAATTTTTTGTAAATGCGTTTTCGTCCCCCCCCCTATCTAAAACTTCGTCCCCTGACGAATATGAAGTCGCTGAAATGATACAAGCGTCTGTTATTCTAGAGCACTCGCGCATTTTTTCTTGTAATAAATAAATTCTGCTTATCGTTACCGCGTCCTTTAGCCTTATATACGTGTCGGATTGTACAATATCTTGTATTATTTTTGTAAAATTTTCCTGGATTCCGAAAACTTTCTGCGTGTCAATTGTAGTTATTATACACCATTCTTGTTTAATAAAGTCTATTTCTTGTAATCGATTAAAAATGATGCCGGGGTTATTTCGCTGTTACAATTGCCTTATTTTGAGTCGTCGCAATCACAATTCGCTGTTACAATTGCCTTATTTTGAGTCGTCGCAATCACAACGTGAATCACTATGAAAAATGCGCACATAATCTTCTCCATTTTGTCTGTAACATAATAATAAAAAAACTTTATTATGTCCAACACATTGTTTCTTTATTTATGTGCGTTTGTATACATATTTTTTTTAACATATTTTTCCTATGCGTTCCAATTTATCGTATTATGTTAATTACACATATTTTTATGTTTCTCTGAGATTTATGTCAATACGCGCTTAATACCATCGGTATACGCATAATTTCTTTCATTGAGCTTTATTTTCTTTTTTCACCTCTAAAGTACTTAGACAGATTTGCTAATAATATTTCATTAGTATTTATCGCAAAAGGTTACTATAATCTTGCGTAGAAAAGAACTGGATGCGGCAGAATTGGCCTGTAGCATGAAAGGTTTCGATTTTCCCATCGATCTACACCATTATCCATTCAATTCTGTATGGATAAAAAAATTGATTATTTATTTTATGTATTTAAATTAATTACTGTAGAATAATCAAACATCATTTTCTAAACATTCTCAAGTCATCTAAATGATATTGAATGTTGCGCGCATGACGAATTGCATGGTTCAGATTTGTGTAGATTTCCGGTTTACAAATGTATCTTTTAACTTCCGGTCGCAGCCCATTTAAAAATGCCCTGATTGCTAGATTTTCACGTTGTAGGCATGAATCGGTTATTTCCCTACATTCTTCTTGTGGTGTTTCTCCCAATGCTTTATAATCATGTAACAATCTTTCCATTCGTGCGCCGAATTGGAAAGTGCTTTCGTTTCGTTTTTGCGATATCCATGTAATTTGAATTCTCAAACTAATCAAGGCGCTCATAACATTATATCTTTGTACTTCTGCTAATGTAAATTATTTTTTTCCATTTTACAATTTTTTTTATTTTATAAATGACATCTTTTATTTTTTGTTTAATAAACCTGCAGTTGAAATAACAAAATTTACACGTTATCGAATTTGCGTTTTCTGCGTGGCGGTAGAGAAGATATATCCGGTTCTATAAATATTTGCGGATATAGATTATTTTGAACTCCGCAACTTACTATTTTACCCCCTCCTGACTCATTGACTCTTACCACAGTAGGTTGTGCCATGTAGGTGCTAGGTTCGGGCGGGGCGAAAGGTACGTGCGAGTCCGAAAAATGTTCCGCTCGAGTGCCCGCTACTTCCGAAGGCGTAGCTTGTTCTTCCCTCTTTTTCCTTGCGTCACGCGTTGGTTTATCCCTTGCGACGTGCAGTAATAATTGAGTGACTGAATTCCAAATGGTTCCTATAATATGAAGTGACCACCTATATAAACTATACAAAGCATAACCATGTGAAATGGTATCAACTAAAAATTTTATTAAACGCCCTATCATAAAAATGCCTATAATAGCTGCGCTAAATGATCCGAAAGTACATAATTGCCCACAAATTTTCATCCAAGTGTTATTGGCTTATTCTATCAACGCTTCTTCATTGAATAATCGGGTAATACACATACCGTTTTTATCTACCTTTTTCCCAGTCATTCCTAATGCAATTGTGTTCAACATGGTTGGCCTTTCTACGGAAAACATAAGGTGTTGTCTTAGTGCTTGGATCTCCGCTTGGGTGTAAATTCCGCTTTTTGCAAGTTCGATTGGCTCTGTGTAATTCCAGTTATTTTTAGTAGTTGGTTTTAAAATGTCTGGTTTTACTCCCTTAGTTGTTCCTCTTGGTAAAATAGTAAACCAATCTTTCCCTAGTAAGAACATAGGAGGAATCAGAACACTACAGGCAGCTCCGGTCACATATTGTTTTAAAATATGTGTCCTTGGCGTCAAAATATAATCTTTGCCATCTTTGGTTACTGGTAACTCTTGGTAACATTTTGTAGTTTCTCTTCGTTGAACGTCAATTTGTACGCACTTCATTAAGTGCACAACTTCTCCGGCTACCAAACCCATGTAACCACTTATTTTCATGATTTGATATGCAAAAACGTCAGGTGTTGTTGCTGCAATGCTTAATGCATTTGATATAATTCTTCTTTCCAATTCGCATTTTTGCAAAATTAAATTGCGATATAATGTTTTTAATTGTCCTTTAATATGTTTTTCTACGTAAACGAATTTAGAGTTTACGTATGCAAAAATGTCGAGATTTTCTATTGACGGATTTCTTACGGCTGGAAGGTTTCTGTTATTGGTCCTTCTAGAAAAAATAATTTTGGGTGCTCTGTTCTAATTAATTCATAAGAACACACCGGAATTTGTCCTAAAGTCGTGAAAACAAAGGTTATCTCGCTCGATTCCATTACATATACCGAATGTTACTCATTGCCTTGCTCTACAACTTTATTAACATAACCCGCGTATAATTCTGAGTATTTACTGCGTTCGCATGCCTGTACTGGTAACCTATCCCAAAAGGCGTACCCTGCTTCTACGTCAATACAATCATCTTGATTAAACTTACAGCGCGTACTGGATCGTAAAATAACCTCGTTAGCATTTAAGTTTACCGGTGCATAGTAATCCCTTAAAGTAATGGTAACATAGCCCGTGACAATAGCATCGTCAAAAATACCATATGAATCCGCGTACATTCCCGCGTTAGTACAATCTCCTGTTTGATCTACCTTCCCAACAAACGTCATTGGGTGGACAATCGATTCGTTCAGTTTTATATATACATGCATTCTATTACATTCTTCCCTAGAAATTTCATCAATAAACTGAACCTCCCCTCTATTTTTGTCTTTTCTATGCGAAAACGCGCCGCAGTATGTTACCGATCTTTTTATTTCTACTTTACAAAGCTTTATATGACTGCTTGAAAAATCATTTAATTGCAATAGTCCTACATAAATTTTTGTTGTATTTACTATAGGTTCAGGTATATCGCCTTCTCCTACGTGAATTAACGAAAATGTTGTTAAATTTGAGACGTGCTACGAACAGTCGTACCCTATGATTGCGTTAATATAGATTTTCCTTGGTATAATTGTTGTGAGATAAATTATGGCCAATAGTGTTTTACAACTCATCTGCAACATTAAATAAGTTAATGAAAGCGTTCTTTTTTTTATTTATAGAACCGTTGCAAAAATGCTTAGTTTTATCTTTCCGTTTTTTTTTCTTATAATTATCAGAATCTATTGACTGGTTCTTTATTGATTTCCTTAGCATTTTTGCATTTGTGAAAATACATATCATTGTTAGAGTTTTGCTATATACATGGCTTTTTTTTTATTATTTACATTCGTCATGCTATTAAATTTAAATACCAACAAGCTTATTCGGTTTCAATATGCAATTTGCGTAAGCGATTTATGTGCACTATTTTATTTTTATTTCCATTTATTTGAATTTTTACATTCCCATTGTCGGAATCGTCTAGAACTAAAAATGGACCCGAGTATTGACCGTCAAATTTCTTAGGTTTTGGCCCTTTTTGCAGCCATACGTAATCACCGATTCGTAGTGTTAAAACGTTTACCTTACGATCGTAGTATTTCTTGGCTCGGAGTTTTGCCTTTAAAAGGTTTGTCGGGCTATGTTTTGTAGACTCTTTAGCCGCTTGACTAAATCTTCAAGATAACCATCGTATGTAGGCGCCAGGTCTTCTGTTTCGACCGGTGTGTTCGAGGGTGTGCGTGCCAGTCGGCCGAACACGAGTTCAAACGGCGTATGCCATGTAGACTCACTAATTCTCGTGTTAAAATTGAAGGTGGCCAAATCTAGATAATCGACCCAATCTGTTCGATTACTATGTACAAAAAGTTTCAAGTATTCAATGAGACTTCAGTGCGATCGTTCAAGTCCACCGTTTGATTGTGGGTGGAACGCCGTAGTTTGTTTAATTCTAAATATTTTTGCTATTCTTTTCATTAATTTACTCATGAAATTCGTACCTTGATCCGTAAGGATTATTCGAGGTGCGCCAAATATGCATATGACTTTTCTTATTAAACCATTCGCTACATCCATGGCCGAAATTCGCGCCAAAGGCTCAGCTAATACGAATTTAGTTCATAAGTCTTGGAAGGTTAAAATGTACTCGTTTCCCCGATTGGTTTTGCATAAGGGACCAACAATATCCATACTTATTCGGTCCATAGCGTGCGTTCCCGAGTTTGTAATGACCATTGGAGCTCTAGTTTTAACCCTAACCAATTTCTTTAATTGGCAATTTAAACATTTTCTTATAAAATCTTGTACCTCTATCTTTAAATTCTCCCAGTTATAATTTTGTTTAATACGGTTATAGGTTTTTGTGACGCCTCTATGTTCTCCTATAGCCGAACAGTGAGCTTCTTCTATAATCGGAATTCGATCGTCTAGTGTCGGATATCGTATTAAACCTAAACAAACAATTAATTTTACCGTGCCTTGACTAAAAACTCTTTTTCTACTATTTCTAAAACCAATTCTCACTCTAAATTTTCAATTCTATCGGTTTTCGCTATACTTATTGATTTTATCTGTGCTGTATCTAAAGTTAAATATAGATTTTCGCATAATAAATTTAGATTATTATCAATTCCACTTAGCCCGATTAACGATTCTGTTCGTATCAATAATGCTATATGAATTTTTGTATTTACATTTATCAGAACTGGTATTCCAACCTGCATTTCCTTGAATCTTGGTAATTTATTCTGTAGTTTTAATTGCGAAGCCCCATCGTCGCATGGTTCTCCTGTTGTAGTAACAAAATACATATAATTGTCCTTACGCATAAATAATTTTTCTCTGCATGTAATAATTACTTGTTTATCGTTAATTTGATTAAATTGTTCTTCATAGATCGACGTTTCTTCGTTTATTTGATCAGTACTGAATTGCGGATCGTTTTCAAGAAATGATTCATTAACATGATCAAGATCTTCGTGTAAGCGTAACCGCGCATTTTCCGAGTGAACGAGGGGTTCCGGCTCGAAAGTTCCTTCTCCACGGTCCGGTGATTGTTCGTTCGCTCGCCTCTCGTTTTTTCTTCCCCTTTGCGGGCGTAGAGCCTCTATCGCGACTAAATATTGCTGGCCTACCTGGCGACCCGCCTTCGCTCTCGTGGTCTCGTGGACATACAAGATATACTTTCTCATTAATATGATCGACCTCTCGGGTCGACACCTCCCTTCGTTGAAAATTTTCATTAGCATAATTTGTTTTTCCTGTTTCCCTAAACGAATTCCTTTTAGGTGGTTTTATTACCTGTGTAATATGTTTTACGACTTCCTCACCCTCTCTTGCATTGACACTCATAGGGTTAGCGGAAATTCCCTTACACGTTCCCGTTTTCTCATTGAATATACTGTTACGTTGTTCTATGACATTAATCGTCGGGTCTTCATACCTTCCTTTGTTTCGATCAATAATATGTATTCTTCTACAAAAGGGATACAGACGTCTACAATTCTTAACATTCTTTTCGTATAATCAATTTTTGCACCTAATTGACAGAAAAAATCGCTTCCCAGTAAACCATCTTCGATTATAGGCACGTTGTCATTTATTATATGGAATTCAATGTCAAACCTTGGAAAATGGATGTCAACTTTGCCTAAAGTGTAAATACTTTCTTCCGTGATTCCTTTTAATTCTAATATTTCATTTTTATTAATATTTTCGTCTTTTAGTATGTTTCGTAATTTTAGTAAATTGGGACCTTCTCCTGAATCTAAAATAAGAATTATTTCCTGGTTGGTTCTCGGATTTTTAAGTTTAATAATTGGCGACTTGCAATTTTTACTTAATCGAACATATCTTTTGATGATGTGGGTTCCTGATTTTTGTAGCTCGGGCGCCTCGTGTACTCGGTCTCTCGTCTCGTGCCCTGTTGTCGGAGACCATTTTCGTTTTCCGATCGGTTCTCTCGATTTCGATTATTAAATTTCCGTTTTCTACATTCTTCTATAATATGGCCCTCCTTTTTGCAGTATCGCCATATCCTTTCTGTATTTGTATAATTTTGTTTTGGGAAGGTTGCATTTTGGCGACGAACATATTGATTTTCTTACTGCTTAAATTCATTAGTCCGTTTTTCACCTGGCCATTGTTGCGGTCTGCGTGACTCTCGAGACTCCGCCCAGTCATTCGTAGGCCGTCTTTCCCTGGCTTGGGGTTGCATCATTTTTTCTAAATGCCAGCATTTCGGTGCCAGGTGGCCCTGTCTACCGCAAAGTTGGCATTTATCGGTATATTTTGTCTCGGCAAAATGAACTCTTTGTATATGATTTTTATTTTCTGTTATGACTTTAATTGTTTCATTTAACTCTTCTACTTCATAGCATGCAAAATCTCTTTCGATTTCTATAGCCTCTGCAGTAGCTTCATCCAATTTACACACTTGCCCCATTCGTGCTTTTATTAGTTAACCTTTTTTCTCTTCAAGCTGCTTCAGTTATTTCTTGGCCGATGAATCTAACCCTGTTTGAAAAAAATACGACACTTTCTTCCCTTTTTTGTTTTACATTAGCTAATTCACCGTGTAATTGATGACAAAATTTCGCAGACCCAAAAATACTATCAAAAAAATTTGCAATATCTTCAATCGATTCAAAACTTTTTTTTGCTGCACTCTTCAATGCTTCTCCATATAATCTCATTTTAATTAATTTCGCGAGGTCCAGTTCATGTTTTCCATGTATTATGTTGCAAGCTTCCCTACATCCGTCAATAAATTGACTCAATGGAATATTTACCCCATTATATTTTGAAATTAATTCAAGTGCGCCTTTTATAGAAAGGGGCCTCACGTGTCCTAAGGTTGAGTTTGTTAAATACGAATTTAATCTTGGCAATCTCCCCGATACTAAATTAATATTATTACAGTTATTTGGTAAAATTGGTGTGCTTGTAGTAAATCTGACATTATTATCCCGTTTAACAATTTTAGGTTTCATTTGTTGTTCTGAAGTTTTTGCATTTTTAATTGTTGCATTTTCTGCCGAAAAATAGGTTGTGTTATCGTCTGTTAGTTCGGGTTTAAAATCTATCCCATTTACTTCTACTTTTGTTTTTGCTTCTAAGTTTCCGATAATATAATCGATTATTAATTTTGGATTTACTCTTTTTTCTATAAAATCGCCTAAAGCTTCAATTAGATACTTATCTTCGCAAAATTCTATTATATCTTTTTTGTCTACGAATTCCTTTAACAAGTCAATTATTATAGGTATATTTCTATCGAGACCTACTGCTTCATCTGACAAATGTATTCCGCTATCATGCTTATCTTTAAAAAATTTTAACAAACTAGCTAAAGATTTGTCCGGATTTTCAACACAAAAATCTGGATTTATTTTAAGCGCCTGCTTAAGCAAAATTGAAGGCGCGTCTTTATTTCGAGAATTCTCTTTTTCATTGGTACCCATGATCTGTGCTAATAAGGAAGACAATTGCTCTAATCCTTCTTTAATTTTTAGGACGAGCCCCCACTTGTTACGTCCTAGGGAAGACGTAACGTAGAAAAATTAAATGGACTGAATTTAAATTAAAAATAGAAGTTCCCCGATTTAGTACGCGTATAGCGTCAAGGATGGGTAGCAATTCTCCTCGGTATAGCACAGGTCATAGACCCTTCTGAAATTTACGTGCATGGGTAAGCTCGAGGTGCAACAATGAGTGAAGGCGAGGAAAGGAAAACAACCAACCTTATCGGGCGGGAAATCTACGGCTGACCGGTGGCTGCAACTGCTCGGCTGTTTTTCTCGCTCTCGTTGATCCTCGATGCAAAGACTCCCTTACAATAGAAATGCGGTATAGACTAATTGGGATTTTAAAGGGAATAGGAAAATGACTGGTGTTTAAAGGTTTAAAGATACTGAACAATGACTTTGGATTTTCTTGCTTTATTTCGCGTTAAATTTTGGATACAGGATTTTACCTTACTTGAGAAAGGACTGAAGAGCAAGAGCACCCACCCCCGGCGCGACATCCCTATTTATATCAAGGGTTTGGGGTGGAGTTTTGGTTCCTCTTGACCAATCAAATTTGGTTACAACATTGTACATTTACTTATTTAATTTATTCTTTGGCATGCGTGTTCGAATTAAGTTATTGGCTAGAATTTTTCAAGGCGGTTCCTGTCTTGACGAGGACATCCTACTTTGAGTATTAAATGCGTGCGCACGTGTGTGCGTATGTATGTGTGCTTATGTGTGTGCGTATGTGTGTGTGCTTATGTGTGTGCGTATGTGTGTGTGAATGTGTACTCGCATGTGTGTACGTTGCGTCTATCATGACGCGACAATATACTAATTTTATTTCATTTTTTAAATTTATAAATCTTCTTATACAGTATATTTACATTTAAAATATATTTATATTATTATTATAAATTATTGATATACGTATTTTACGTTTCTCTTTGCAAAAATAATTAATGCGAATGCAAAAGTAATTATTATTACTTACCCATTATTATTCAATATTGCGGTCCATCGTTTAATTTAAAAATGCAAAGAAGAAATAATTTTTCAATTTTTTTTCGGATATGTATAATTTATCGGGTTTTGCGAACCAATATACTTTATTAAGCAAGGTCCTCTCTTAGTCTACTATTGTTGACTAAAGTCCCAGATTAAGCCTTTCCAAAAATTAAAAATTGAAATTGGCGTTTCGACCACGGTTCTCTAGCTTCGGTTTCTTGAGTAAGAAGCAAGAGCCCTTCCTTAGACGCCGGTCACAGATGGAAAGTGATGTCAAATGGATGTTACAGCGGCTATACTTATGTTTTGTATACTACTGTTTCTCTAGCGGGTAGAGAGAACAGTCGAATCCCCATAGTGGTAATAACTCCAATCGACTAGAATGCGACGTGTTTTCACCAGAAGTCGCAGACTTTTAAGTATCGTTCGCTTAAAAGTTTTTGATATTTAGAATTGATCGTGCTTTGCGAACAAATATGCTTTTTTAATCAAGGCCTTTACTCTTCGTTCAGTATAATTGGTAGAAGTTCCGGAGTAAGCCAGTCAAAAAATTAAAAATTAAAATTGGCGATGTGACCACGGCTCTCCAGCTTTGGTTTCCTCATCAGTAAGGAGCTAGAACCCTTCTTTAGACGCCGGTCACAGTGGAAAGCGACGTCGAATGGATATTAAAGCAGCTATACTTATGCCTTGTATTCGATTGTTTCGTTAACGGGTAGAGAGAACAGACGGATCGCCCTAGTGGTAAGAACTCCAAGACCCATAAATTCTAAAATTTTGTAGTGTAACCTTGAAGTTTGAGCAGCAACAAAACTATGTTGTAAAAATGCAATACTTGTTAATGTGTACAACTATAGAACCAGTTAAACTTTACGTTATGTTTAAACGTACACAGTAGTTCAGTAACAGTTCTCCAAGTTTCAGCACTGATATACGCAACACAGTGGCGCCACATTTCGACGATTGTCGGTTGTATATGCGTTATGTACATCAGGTGTCCATGCCCGAAAATTTTTTCAGTATATTGAAAAATAGTAAAAAGATAATTTTGAATTCACTTACGCATGTGCCTTTGCATGTTTGAGTGAAAGTGAAAACAAAACAATGACAACAAATATTTTTATTAATTTATTAATTAATTTCCTTTGATCACTTATTTTAATCCTGAAGTCGAAATTAAGATGTTCAAACACCAAAATTTAATTTTATTATTTTCGTTTATGTAGATTGTATAAATACTTCATTACAAGCAGTTTACTGTAAAATATAATAGATTAAAAATATTGGTATAGAGAAGAAAAAACAGGTTACCTATAAAAGTTACATAGATGCAATTTTCTTAACTAAATAATATATTACTTAAAAGTTCAAAAGTTTAAAAATTAAAATACTTATGAAAAATATACCTCGAGGAATATATATTAATTGTAAAAGTTACAGTAATGGATATCATTGACAGTGCGAACGCAAAGCGCACGCCGCATCTGGTCGTGCCTTATAAGATTTTATTCTCAGGCTGCGCCTGAGAATAGAAACTTGCGCGCGGCGGCGCGCAGGGGGGGCCCGCGCCCCTAATTATTTTTGCAATCAGATTTACGTGCCCGGCTAGGCTCCACGCATATGAAAGAATAGTGTATGTAAGAAATGAAAATGCGACAACAGAAAATTTTACGACGGCAAGATTTACATTAATGAAGAAGTGGAAAATTGATTAATTTGGAGACAAAGATCGGATTAGGGAGCCTGTTACGGATAGCCGTGCGTTTGTACCACCACGCTTGAGATCCCAGAAACTCAAGCTCCCCTACGTCTAGTGTCTACCTTGGAGGTGTGCTGCGTATACGTATACACACTGTGGAGCTGCAGACACAGGCATTCTCCTACAGTCGTGCCTCCGCAATTTTTGACGTTCTCGCGGGGAAATTCACCGGGACCGTGGTGGTGGGGATGGGAGTTTGTGACCGACTGTGGTAGAGGATGAGCCAGGCGAATGTAAATTTCTTCGTCTCTTCTGGTAAGTGGGTTTTTGAGTTTAGCGCTATTGTAACGGGGTACGGATTGAATATAAAAAAATCAACGAAGGTATCGGGGCGCGAACCTACGATCCCGGGAGCGCGAGGCAGAAGCCACACCATTGCGCTACCATTTGCAATTATCTCGGCTAGTCAACCAGTATTGAAAAAATGGATTATTACCCATTGATAAATGATAATTAAGTTATAGTTATGATAAATCTAATTGATAAGTAAATTTCAATTTTTAATTACATTATATATAAATGATAATTAGATTTTTATTTTTAATTAGATTATATCTAATTAATAATTAAATTTTCATTGTCTTTATTGAAATTCTCATTGATAATTACATTTTTATTTCCATTTATGTAATTAATAATGAAATTTTTATTAATGAAATTAGATTTTCAATTCAATAAATTCTTATTGATAATTAAATTTCTATTTTTATTTATGTAATTAATGATTAAATTTTTCGTTTTCAATTAGAGTTAAACTAATTGATAACTAAATTTTCATTTTCAATTAGATAATATTTTATTGATAATTATACATTTTCATTTTTAATTACAATATATTTAATCTTTAATATAATTAAAATAATTAAAATGTTACCTCAAATAGTTTTCGGCGTCCGGCGTCCGGCGTCCGGTGTCTGTCATTCGGCCGTGTTATTATACACATATATGTCATATAATAAGATGATATAATAATAAGGTGAAAGGGTTAAGGTGGTGGCAGGGGGTAGTGGGGGGGAGGGACATGGGGGTAAACATTTTTTTCAATGGTTGAATTAATTAAGGTAAAGGGGTCAGGGTGGGTAGGAGGGTTATGTGGGAGTAGGAAGGGGGGATTTTGTTTTTATCGTTGAATTGATTCAGGTAGATTATATCTAATTGAAAATCAAATTTTCATTATTATTTAAATAAATGAAAATAAAAATGTAATTATCAATGAGAATTTCATTAATTGATAAGGAAAATTTAATTAATAATTTGTGTAAATTATATAATATCGGTCTCTCCGAACTAAATGCTTTATTTTAGAATAAAGTAGGCCTATCGTACTCTTTGTCCACTATGGTTGGTGGAATTTCCCAGAGCACGGCCTTTTAAAATAATTAAAGGCGTTTCGTCCTCGATCTCCAGCTTGGACTCCTCAGTAAGGAACTGGAGATCTTACCTTAGACGCCTGTCGCAAGATGAACCGCGACGCCAGCTGGATGTTCTGCGGCTATATATATAGAAAAGAGACGACGATCTCTCCAACGAGTGTAGAGAGATAGTCGTCTCCATCTGGTGGTGGGAAAAACCACTAGCCAGAGTGCGACGTATTAGACCAAGTCGCAAGTTATTTGAAATAAAATGAATTTATCGTTCGGTGATATGTATATGTGTAAATTATATAATATCGGTCTCTCCGAACTAAATGCTTTATTTTAGAATAAAGTAGGCCTATCGTACTCTTTGTCCACTATGGTTGGTGGAATTTCCCAGAGCACGACCTTTTAAAATAATTAAAGGCGTTTCGTCCTCGATCTCCAGCTTGGACTCCTCAGTAAGGAACTGGAAATCTTACCTTAGACGCCTGTCGCAAGATGAACCGCGACGCCAGCTAGATGTTCTGCGGCTATATATATAGAAAATTTTAATTAATAATTAGATATAATCTAATTAAAAATTTAAATTTAATTATGAATTAAATATAATGTAATTAAAAATTAAAATTCTATCATCAATTAAAATGGAATTTCCATTAAATTTTAGTTAACTATTTACAACACTGTAGTCGACTTGGTCCTATCGACGTTCGTCGCCGATAATCCAAGGATACCTTCGCCGACACTCGAAATCCGTACTCGTTATAAAATAAATAAATAAATAAATAAATAGATAAAAGAATAAATGAATAAATAAATGAATACATGAATGAATGAATAAATGAATAAATGAATAAATGAATAAATGAATAAATGAATAAATGAATAAATGAATAAATGAATAAATGATAATCGGTTCTCATAGCCAACCCTTACAATTTGTTTTTTAATATTTCTCTGCATCTATTCTCATATTTCTCATATTTAATATTTCTCAGTACCTATGAATATTTTAAAATAAAATCTACGTCAAAAATTTCTTGTAAAAAGATCCTTTTACGGGTATATATTCACAGCAGGGGTCTGGTGGTTTTGTTTTTTTCGCGGTCGGCTACTGCCTCCATTTTTATAACTTCTGAAAAGTGTAATACCTTCCGTAGCGTGAAAAACGTTGAATGTGACATTTAGTAAACCACGGTATAATGCTGGTATTTCTTATTCTTTTTTTTATGAATTACATGTAAAACCGATGTAATATTATGCCAAACTTGAACGTATTTTCTGACCGATATTTTTAAACATTCAACATACGTAAAGACCACTTATACTTATTACGAACTTATGGCCGAGATTTCTACATCCGGTCACATATCTCATCTCTGAACGCGTCGTTTTGTATACCATTTTTTCGTAGGTTCTCCCTCTACATTCATATCTATTTACCGATATTGCGTAGAAGAATTCATATTCCATCCTGCGTTTTCATACGATTCATTTTTTAAAGTCTTATAAAAGAAACACAGCGGAAAAGGTCGGAGAGTGTTCAGTGTTCTTATGTATTTGATGTGGTTTTGGTCACTTATCCTATTGTTACTTCCCTTGCTTACATATAGATACATACGATTTTCATATTTAAAGACTATTTTTTTATAGAAGTATCTCTGTGGGTCGTAAAATATTATTTAATTTTAGTAGATATCGTTAAAAACTGCACATCTAAAACAAAATAGCAGTAAATCATTTAATAAGTGTAATATTGCTTTAAATCAAAAACAACATAATTATATTTTAGAAATAATTTGCTTATTTATAATTTATGTACTTTTTAATTTATTTTAAGGTATTATCAATATAAAAAACTTATGGATTAAAAATATAAAACAATATGGTTAAAAATCAAAAAATTAATTTAAAAAGATGTTTGTCGAAATATTTTTATTTTGACGGATATGAATTCAGAACTTGTCCCTTTATATAACATTCAAATGAAAAATAATAATTGAATCTTTTAATTATATTCAATCAAAGTTTGTCGGCGTTACGGAATATAGTTTAACATTTCTATAATTACAATTATAATTTCAGTATTTAGCCTGCTTGTCAACAAGTTCTTCGAATGATAAATTAGCTTTTGACGTGGGTTTACAGGAGCATTCCCAAGGTGATATATTATGATATTTTAGTAAAATTTATTAAAATATTTAAATGCAGTGTATGTAAATAATTAATTTAATAAAAAATAAACCTTTAAGCAATAAACCATTATACGATTCTACATTTAAAATCATAAGTATTTGTGAACATATTATATTAATCTTTTTAGTGGTTATTCCTACTCAAAAAGTGCAGGTGACGAAAGTAAGAGAAATAGATTATAAGTATTATTGAAAAAAGTAAGATTATAAAATATGTTATGTTCTTCTTTGAATATTCTGAAAATATTCGTGACATGCTGTCTCGCCCTGTAGTCGTTAAGACGCTTCCGCCCGCAAAATATGGTTTCGATCTCTTTACAAATGTCTAGCCTATAAAAATAAAAAATAAAAAGTATCTATTTTTATAAGTTAATTTATAACATTTATCTTAATAGGTTGGATCACCGTCAATGCTCACAAACGTCAATATCCCGCGAATCAGAAAGCAGTATCGCTTGATTGCTCTAACCAATCGTGCAAGAGATCGGGGAGAACGGATGTACCCAGGAGGGGATACTGATAAATTATTATTATTAAACAGGGTTGCCAGATGGCGATTTTTTCTCCTTGTTGCTCTTGCTTAATAAACATCAATATACGTAAGAGAGAAAAGGAAAAAAAATCGCCAACTGGTCACTCTGTTATTAAATATCAAGAAGCACATGTAGTTAAAATGTGGCCGTGAGGGGGAGGTAAAGTCATGTAAATATTGTGATGCTGGTTATAATTCAAATAACGAAGGTTATTATTTAAACAAAATTATCCGGATCCCAACATCATCGAAAAAGAAAAAAAAAACAATATTAATTTATTAGTCCTGATTACCCGGTGGACTCACCCAGAGGAAGTTCCGTTGAATAAAATAATAGTTCCGGATAACTATTAAACCGCGTAACGAATATTAACACCCTTAACAAAATTTAAATATAGATAATTATATTACGGGATCTAATAATAGATCCCGTGGCACCACTAATCACGAGAGAGAGAACGTTAATTTTTAAATAAGTAAAATAAATAATTTGACTAATTAATAACGCGCACTAATTACTTAACACTGTCCCCACTGATATATAAATCACTTATTACATTAATAAATAAAATAACTCACCAAAATATAGAGTAATTATAAAAAACAAATAATAATAATCTGATAAAATATATTATAGATATATATAACTGTATTTATCTGGTTGATTTCTTCCTTAATCTACAATTCCTCCTTAATTATATTCAATCCTCCTCAATAATACTCTGCGATCGATAGAATCAAAATAATACTCTATATGTGATATATACAATAATAATCTGCGATCGATAGAATCAGAATACTGAAAAACACTGTACTTTTCGGTGGGTAGAATCAGAATGGCGATGATCCGTTTTTCCGAGTCACGCCAAACTTCTTCCCCGATTTTCCATCTCCCTCAATCTCCTAATATCCCTATCTGTTCTCTCTCTCGTTACCTGCGAGGGATACGGCAATATTATAATTCTCCAACCCTTCCGTATCCGTCACAGGTGTAATAAAGCTACCCGTATTTACCCTACTATAAATAAAAATGACAGCTAATTTGCATAAGTTATCATTGTCCCAACTAGTATTTCGACTTTCCGTATTTAAGGTAATTACAGTCATATAACGTCATATGCTGTTATATTTACCCATACGGAAGTCTTATTCTCTAATAAAATCATCTATTGATTGGTTCAATAGATCACTAAATTATTCTCTAGTTAACAGCGCGAAATTCAAATATAAATTTATCTCCGTACTCTTATACACATGTTCCCCCACTATCCGCGTTCCAAATTCCCTATACTATATGCGCGCGATCCCCGTATCGATACGAGCGCGGACCGCGTGTTCAGTGTGCGCGCGCTTGAATCTAGATCGATTCAAGATGGCGACAACTGAGCGCGGGTCGGCACGTAAACAACGTGCCTCGCGACCGTTTCCCCGGGTGTGCGCGATCCCCACCGGCGGGAATAGTACCCGGGTACTACCGCGGAGTGGTGCGCGCTCGTGCACGCACCAGCAACGACTCTCCAGGCGACGCCCAGTGATGTTGCTACATCACATTACCCCCCCCTAAACTTTACTTACCCAGGTAAGGATAGTTTATTCCTTAAATTACTACCTTCATATACTCCCGGGATAACGTGACACCCCAACAGATAAAAAAAAAATATACGATAATAATAATAAAAAAAAACTTACGTGAACTTCTTATAATTCATCCTGCTCCAGTCAATTAATCCCCTTTCTTCCTTGGTTTTCTAAATCATCCCTACTTTTAGTAAGGAGACCTCTACTAACTACCCTGCTACCTTATAGTCCTTACTACCCTTCACTCCCCGTGGTGGAATATACCTGATCAGATCCTTTACATGCACCTTATTAATATTCCCTTGTGACTTATCAGTCCTATCTATAATATACACGGTGGGCGATAATACTTCCAATATGGTGTAAGGTCCTTCGTATTTAGGACACAGTTTTGCCGAAAACCTATTCGCGGCGTTAGACAAATAATGAGTCCTACAAAGTACCCTATCTCCCGGGAAAAATCTGACGTCCCTCCTACCCTTATTAAATACCTTAGCTTGTTTTTCCTTCGCCTGTTCTATATGCTTGGTGACAATATCTCTTAGTATATCTAACCGTTGTACCCTATCAGCCCAAGCCTTTTCATCACCCTTTTGAATTAATTCCGTTGGTTCTACCTCCCTACGTAAACTTTTAACAGGTCTGGGGTGTCTCCCATAATTCAGGAATGCGGGTGATACTTTTAAAGACGATTGAATCGCGGTATTTATCGCATGCCTAAATTCACTAAGGTGTTGATCCCAGGTCCTGTGATCGTTCTTAACAAACGCCGCAATCATAGTTTTCAACGTACGATTGCTCCGTTCTACAGCATTTGCTTGAGGATGGTAGGGCGGAGTGGTGACATGTTTAACCCCATATTCCGCTAAGACATCATTCAAAAATTTATTCTCGAATTCCTTACCATTGTCAGTAAGCAAATAGTCAGGAGTCTCCCACCTAAATAAGATCAATTCCTCAAATGCTTTTGCTACTGATTTACCATCCGCGGTTCTTAACGGTTTCAACTCTATCCACCGAGTAAATAAATCTTGAAAAACTAACAAGTATTTACATTGACTCTTACTAGGTGGAAACTCCATCATATCCGCTGCCACCACTACCCAAGGTCTCTCAATCACCCTACTACTAAGCAATCCTTGTGGGCCTAACTGGGATACTTTATATCTCTGACAAACATCACACCCCACTACGAATCTATTGACATCGTACCATACTCCTCTCCAATCATAGTCCCTAATAACCCTGTCATACGTCTTTTCTACCCCTAAGTGGCCCGCCGAGGTTTCGCAATGCGCATCTCTCATTACTCGCTCTCGCTGTTCCTCTGGGACCACTAATCTCCAATCTTCGTCCCTATTTGTGACCGGGTCCAACAATGGATCGTTACGGTATCTATATAATAGACCGTTTTCTACTCTCCATTGCTGGTAACGGTTAGGAAATTGCTCGACGTTCTTGAGCATATTTAAATACCAAGTGTCCCTAATCTCCTGAAAAGCAGCCACTGTATCGACCTCACCCGGATACATCCTAGAGAGTGCGTCTGGGACTTGATTGAGAGATCCTTTTCTATGGACTATCTCAAAGTCCCATTCCTTTTCCGTTGTGGAATAATTCCTTTCTGCGGCCGACAAAACCCTACTAATGTAGACTATGGGGTGCTCCCCGTCTTCCTGTTCCTGAGTCAGCACCGCTCCCAGTGCATAATTACTTGCATCACACTGCACTTTGAACGGTTTGCTGAAATCAGGGCGAGCAAGAACGGGTGCAACAGTCAAAGCTCTCTTTAGTGTATCAAAAGCTTCCTGCTGCTCCTCCCCCCATATCCATTCTTGTCCCTTATGCAACAACCTTACTAATGGTATTTTTAATTCGGCCTCATTCTCAATAAAACGCGAGTACCAGGCGATCATACCAAAGAATCTTCTCAATTCCTTGATTGTCCTGGGTACTGGATAATTGACCACCGGAGACACTTTATCTGGATTTGTTCTAAGTCCGTCCCTATCTAAAATAAAACCTAAATGAGTCACCCTACTACAACAAAATTCGCATTTGTCCCTATTCACCGTTAACCCTGCATCTAATAATTTCCGCAATACCAAATCCAGATATTTCAAGTGCTCATCGAACGACTCGGTGACGATGATTATATCGTCCAGATATCCGAAAATAAAAGGTTCGAATTCCGGACCGAATATAGCATCGATCAACCGCTGGAAGGTCATGGGCGCATTCGTCAAACCGAATGGCATCCTTTTAAATTGCCATAGACCCGATCCTGGCACCGCAAAAGCCGTATATTTTCGACTAGCAGGCGCCATCTTAACCTGAAAGTACGCCTGCTTCAAGTCGATTTTGCTAATATACCTGGCTTTGCGAATTTTATCTAGAATCGAATCCATTTGTGGCAAAGGATATGCATCCCGTTTAGTGACCGAATTCAAGTCCCTATAGTCCACACAGAATCTAATTGATCCGTCGAACTTCCGTACCAAAACTGGTGCACTGCTCCAGTCACTTGCCGATCTTTCTATAACTCCCAACTGTAACATTTTTCTAACCTCCTCATGAGCTGCCTCCAACATCTTGGGCGAGATGCGCCGTGTCCGATGTTTGATTGAAGGAGCTCCCTGAACATCAATTGAATGTTCAGTAAGGTCTGTCATTCCTAACCGATCGGCGTTTATGTCTGGAAGCAAATTGTGCACCAATTTTTGCACTTTGTCCCTTTCCTCATCCTGTAATTCAGAGATGCCAGCGCATTCCCCGAATATTATAGGATGGTTTGTCCCTTTATCACTACTATACGACCTCCAAGGACCTTCCCTAACACGCCACTGATCCTGTCCTAACCTATCATCAAAATTAAAAAGTTTGCCGAAGTCCATCCCTAATATCATATCCGATTCCAAGTCTTTCAATGCCCTGCAATTAATTTTCCCTGCATGTCCGTCAATCTCTAAATTGATTTCTAACGTCCCTAACGCCCTCACTAATCCACCATTGACATTTTTAATAACAACATCAGAGGACTTTAATCTATCCTTAAACTGTTCAGCTATCCTTGACCCTACTAAAGACAATGTGGAACCAGAATCAATTAACGCCCTATATTCCTGTCCTCCTAAAACAACTTTCAAATAATGCCTATTTTCTATATTAGATACTGATACACCTTGTTTCGGTTCAGTTGATCGATCTGGTGTCTCCTTGTTGCCAAGGAAGGTCTTTGGACTCTTTTCTTTTTCTTTTTCCTTATTATCCCCTAAAAGCAACTCTACACCCTTGTTAATCAAATTTAGTCTATCGTAACCCCTAATCTCTTGATTATCCTGTGACCTTCATTCGCTAACTTGAGTCCCGCCACGATCAACTTTTCCCTTTTTGGCTAATAATTCAATATCTATTCGCTCTGCTCCCTTTAATAACCTATCCTCAATTATTCTAACTCCTGAATCATTTTCTGGATCGTCCCTACTGATCGACCGTAAATTACCCTTAGATCTTGGAATCGCACCCTTAGACCTATCTAACTTCCCTACATTTACTTTGGGAGACACACCCTCTATATTGATCCTATCAATATTCTCCCCCACCCTTACTTCTAAATTTATCTCTGGGAAACAGTAACTTGGTAACGCCCTATCGGTCCCTACTGCCGTGATTCGAGAGTCAGGGGACCTTTCTGAACTCCCGATTTGCCGTTTCCCAACATCCCCCTAAACTGTGTACAATTCGGACAATCGTCGAATGTCGTCCCAACTGTTTTACAAACTTGACATGCTAACCCCTCTGTTTTACGAAGGGAGCAGTTTCGTATGTTGTGACCCGGTTTTTTACAAAAATAGCACTTCCTATTGGGACACTCGGAACTCCTATGCCCTACCTTCTGACACTCGAAACACGGACCGTGAAAAGCTCTATTCTCGTCCCTATTTCCATTACTAACAAATCTATTCGACTCCCTAAATTCCCTATTATCTGGTCTATTCTGCCACCTATTCGACTGAAAATCCCTACTATCGGGTTGATTCTGCCACCTATTCGACGGAAATTCCCTACGATTAAAATTCCGATCGTTATAATTCACCCGTTGGCCATCAGCTGGTGGTCTCGACCAACCAGTCTGCTGCTGTACCGGTGGTCTCGCATTTTGTGGTGGTGCCTGCTTAGCCACAACCATTGCAGCTGTGATTGGCTGCTCCTGCGAATCCACCTTCACTTTAGCCTTAACCGTGCTTTTACTCGACCCTTTGTCTACCTTCGCCGGATTCAGCTTGTCTTTCGACCCAACTACACCCTGTTCATTTTCTTCCACCTTAGCCACCTTACCCTTTACTCTCGGCCCTTGGTATGCGGCTTCTGGAATCCAAGTCCTTTCCTTAGGTGGCGGAGGAACGTAACGGTTGTCTAATTCTTTCTTCCGTTCGTATTTTCTCCCCCACTTCTCAATATCGTCCAAACTATCGAGATATTCGTTTTCCATTGCCTTACGATACTCCGGCAACAGATTACGAAATATCAATGGAACCAGCTGACATTCCGACGGCGGTCTCTTAAAATGCCCTACTATAAGTCTAATACAGGATAAATAACTAGCTATATCCTCTCCCTTTGCTTGAGTCCTTCTACGCAATTCTTCCATGATATCCTCTCTATCTAATATCCCCATGAATCTATGTCTGAATGCGCGTTTAAACTCTTTAAGCGTCTTAATCTTTTCCTTTACTGATCGAAACCACCTAACCGCGGTTTTCGATAGCGTACAAGGAATCGCGCTTAGGAACTCTGTATCAGAATACGCTGTTCCTTCATAGCAATCTTGAAGTTGAGCCAAGTACTCCTCCGGACCCTCCTTACCTTCGCCAGAAAAGTGTATTTTCCAGTTTTGCAGCATTTTAACACACTGCATACTGCGCAACTGATTCACCCCTCTCTGACGTTGGCTGGTCTTATTAGACCTCGGAGTTTCCCAGACTCCCTCATTATCACTATTTCCGCTCATATCTGTCCCAACTAACTCCCTGTCCTGATTCTGATCTACCTGTCTACGCATTAACTTTTTTTCTTTATGGACTCTCCTACTTTTGCATATTTCTTCTTCTGAACTACTACCTGTGTCGGTTTCCTCAACGTAATAAATTCTTTTCCCCTTATTGTATAAAAACTCGCCCTTTGAGAAACCTAACTTCTTTAGCCCTAAGTTATTACATCGCTTGGGAGTAGATTCCCTTTTTCTCGATCCTAATTCGTCCGCACTACCATTTGTCACTTTACGCTTTGATTCTTCTACTAATGAATTCTTTAATTCACTATATTCCACTAACTCTCTACTACTATTATTATCTCCCTCGGTGTCAACTCTTTCTGGTTTACCTAACTCTTCTACCTGTTTGCTAGCTTGCAAGTTTTGCAACCTTGCATTTACTATTTTTATTAACGCGCTTTCTAACTGATTACCCATAACCTCCCTAATAATGTCGGTTACTAATGTCCTCAAACTCCCTACATCTATGTTACTCCCTACTACTTCGCTTCTATCCGTAGTTACCGTTTCCTTTGGTTTCCCGTTCGATTTTTTACGCGCACCCGTTTTCTCCTGATTCTTTTCACTAATCTGAGTTTCTTTCCCTACTTCCACTACCTCCTGACTAACACTTTCCATTATTTTGTCTTCACTCTCTTTTATTTGTTTCCCTTTTCTATTACATTCCCCTTTGTCACTATTTTCCTTACTATTCTCATTAATGGGTTGTTCTACTTCTGTTTCATCTGCCTTTGTCGGTATTTCCCCCTCCCCTTCGTCATCCGTATACCACGGTACGTTTAAGTTAACATCTATTTTCCTACAGTCCGCCCTTAATAACCTATCTTTCAATGTCCCAAATGATCCTACTGTACTTAACCCTTGTTTTTCCAATAACTCCTTAATTAATTTAGGGTCTATTTTTGAAATCTTTCTAGATGATTCCCTCGCCCCTGTAGACTGTTTAAGGATATTTTCCATTCGTTCCTTGTGACTACCCATTTTAGTAAACTACTATACCACAAAAGCAGTAAAGCCAAAATACTACCAACAACCGAGAGAATAACTTAAAAACACGAACAAAAAAAAAATAAAAATGACTTTAATATTCCGCTTTCCCTTAATCAAACTCCGTAATATTAATTCCCCCGTAAACTGAATTAAACGGGAACTCTTCGGTGCACGGGTCCGATCTGACCAGATAAAGCCTCGCGCCAAATAAATAAATTTTCCTAAACCCCACTGTAAATCACGAACAAAGAGAAACAGAAAAAAAATATACACATCCGATATATAAATATAAATAAATATTGGCAAATAAAAATAAATATAAATTATAAAAATATAAATTATAATTATTATTCTGGAGATTACCGTTTTGTATATCTTCCTAAAAAATGGAAAAAAAAATAAATAAATAAATAAATCCTTATTACAATGGCTGGTAACACAAAAAAGAAATATCTCTCCTTGAGGTGTCCTCACGTCCAACTCCTGATTGTTTTTACAAAAACTCCAATACATATATTCAAAATTACCATGAATAATAATTTATATACGTCCCAAATATTAGAACATAATACAATGAATAAAATAAATAATTATCTCCCAACTATTTTTTATTTGGCACGAGGCGATGTCACTGTCTACTACAAAAATTGTTAAATTGCCGAATAAAAGTTTTATTAACTTTGATTCAACAATTAACAAATCACCTTTAAAATAGCAGCAGCCCACAAAAAGCGCTTGCAAAATAGGTGATAGCAACAGACAGCAACAACAATAATTATTACAATAATAATAAAAAAAAAATAATATATCAGTTTATCTTCCACTAGAAACGGTAATAATTAAATTTCAACGCGGCCAGTTAAACGTTAAAATGGCAGCAATCGAATTTATAATTTTCCAAAATGGCGTAACCGACGCCCAAAATTTCTCTCTCTCTCTCTCTACCCCACTGAGAAATTTTTAAAACACTCCCTAAAATATTCGTTAATTCAACTTCCGCCGATGTACAAAAAAAACTGTTAAATTTGCTAACAAACCGAAAACAATGTAATCACTTAATGTACAATAAAAACACACGTTGGGCGCCAAATATGATGCTGGTTTTAATTCAAATAACGAAGGTTATTATTTAAACAAAATTATCCGGATCCCAACATCATCGAAAAAGAAAAAAAAACAATATTAATTTATTAGTCCTGATTACCCGGTGGACTCACCCAGAGGTTTCAAGTTCCGTTGAATAAAATAATAGTTCCGGATAACTATTAAACCGCGTAACGAATATTAACACCCTTAACAAAATTTAAATATAGATAATTATATTACGGGATCTAATAATAGATCCCGTGGCACCACTAATCACGAGAGAGAGAACGTTAATTTTTAAATAAGTAAAATAAATAATTTGACTAATTAATAACGCGCACTAATTACTTAACACTGTCCCCACTGATATATAAATCACTTATTACATTAATAAATAAAATAACTCACCAAAATATAGAGTAATTATAAAAAAAAAATAATAATAATCTGATAAAATATATTATAGATATATATAACTGTATTTATCTGGTTGATTTCTTCCTTAATCTACAATTCCTCCTTAATTATATTCAATCCTCCTCAATAATACTCTGCGATCGATAGAATCAAAATAATACTCTATATGTGATATATACAATAATAATCTGCGATCGATAGAATCAGAATACTGAAAAACACTGTACTTTTCGGTGGGTAGAATCAGAATGGCGATGATCCGTTTTTCCGAGTCACGCCAAACTTCTTCCCCGATTTTCCATCTCCCTCAATCTCCTAATATCCCTATCTGTTCTCTCTCTCGTTACCTGCGAGGGATACGGCAATATTATAATTCTCCAACCCTTCCGTATCCGTCACAGGTGTAATAAAGCTACCCGTATTTACCCTACTATAAATAAAAATGACAGCTAATTTGCATAAGTTATCATTGTCCCAACTAGTATTTCGACTTTCCGTATTTAAGGTAATTACAGTCATATAACGTCATATGCTGTTATATTTACCCATACGGAAGTCTTATTCTCTAATAAAATCATCTATTGATTGGTTCAATAGATCACTAAATTATTCTCTAGTTAACAGCGCGAAATTCAAATATAAATTTATCTCCGTACTCTTATACACATGTTCCCCCACTATCCGCGTTCCAAATTCCCTATACTATATGCGCGCGATCCCCGTATCGATACGAGCGCGGACCGCGTGTTCAGTGTGCGCGCGCTTGAATCTAGATCGATTCAAGATGGCGACAACTGAGCGCGGGCCGGCACGTAAACAACGTGCCTCGCGACTGTTTCCCCGGGTGTGCGCGATCCCCACCGGCGGGAATAGTACCCGGGTACTACCGCGGAGTGGTGCGCGCTCGTGCACGCACCAGCAACGACTCTCCAGGCGACGCCCAGTGATGTTGCTACATCACAATATTTACATCACAGGTAATTAATCATCCGGCCTATTTTTTGTTAAAATTTGTAACAGATTTGCTATTTTTAATAATAATGAATAAATAGAAGAATAACAATTTACTACCGTTAAAACAATAGTCTCATTATGCGAGCAGCCGCTCAGTATTAATACGAGTCTATAAGACATGTGTAGGCAGAGGCGGCGGTATCCTTTACTTAGCGATAGCAATAGAAAATAAAGGCACATCAAATAAGTGAAAATACGATATTTAATTTAAAATGAAAGCAATAATATATTATCAAAAAAATGAAATAATACACGCGTGCCGCCGCACACGAGATCGCAGGTCGATACGCAAGGATAATAAAGAGAGAAAGAGAGAGAGAGGGACTACAGAGTTAGCACTTACAGTGCATGAGCCGCGATAGAAGACCAAATGATCGGTCGAAGTCTACGTAGTCGCTTCTCTCCTAGACTTCCTGGGTAGCGTCGTCGCTGAGCAAAAGCACCACTGGTTCACTGGGGCACCAGCACATCAGCAGGATCACAAGAGACACGAGGCAATAAAATAAAGAAAGAAAACGAAATAGTTCTCTCGCAGGTTAAGATCAGTCTTTCGGAAATTGATATTCGTCTCTCGCGGGTTGATATTAGTCTAAGTGCTTTCGAACTTACAAACCGAAAATTCTCTTCCTCTTTCCCTACTTTTACCTTCACGAAGGTCCGCGAAAATCGTTGAAAATCATCGAACGTCGACCTGTTACAGCTGTAATTATTAGAACATAGGCTAGTCAGAGAGAGAGAGAGAGAGAGAGAGAGAGAGAGAGAGGGAGAGAGAGAGAGAGAGAGAGAGAATGTAACGAGAAATTTAATACAATCGAATATTATATTAATTTGTTACACTCCCCCATTCCAGACGCTGGGTAGCCGAAGACGTGCCAGTTCTGCATTTCTACTCTCTCTCTCTCTAGGCCAAAAGACAAAATGAAAAACATAATTAAACATAAATAGTATCTTATAAACAAATAAAATAAACTGATTTGAAAGCAAAACATCAGACAAAAGAAAATATTAAGCAGGCCAACATATAAAGGTTTTCTCTCTTTATTTTATCAACAATTAAAAGCGATACGCCTTATCAAGCTTACACAATCGGAGAAAAGGTACGCGTAGATACATCAATCGCTCAAAGGAACATTTACGGTTTTCGCGACCGAGTGCGCCGTTCGATCATATCCACAGGGGATACGGGCCTGGTTTTCAACCCTTTCGGTCTCCCGCACCTATTTTCCGTTGTCGAAGGATTCGCGTGTACATTAGTGTTCGCATTCAAACGCTCGTTAGAAGGGGCACGTTCAACCGCGGTCATACGATTAACAATTACCCGAGTTTTGCGCGGCCAACCTCGCTTACGCAGTGCGTTCGCGCTCACAGGATCATTATCGTTGGACTCGTCGCTAGCTCTTCGCTCTGCGCTTAATCCCTCGCTGTCCCTCGTTGCATCCTCTCGATTTAACTTACTTTCCTCAGCTACGTCTGTCTGGTCTTCATAATAAGGTTTCAGGTCATTGATGTGGCATTTACCTGCTTTTTTTCCATCATTGTCGATGAGCTCTAGCACGTTTGAGCCGAGTAACGCTGAAACAGTAGAAGGACCGATGTACTTCGGAGCTAACTTAGCAGCTATGCCTTGGGCAGCGAACGAAAGTACACGATTCCGTTTAGAAATTTTTTGTCCCATGGCTAATTATACATCGCGGCATTTTGAATTATAATATTCGGCCTGACGTGCTTATGCGCATGTCGCTCGTTCAGTAGCTTGAGCTTGCAGCTCTGGTATCGTATCCGTACGCTGTTGCCAATTTTGAACAGCTGTTGCGGCTTTGCTATCAGTGACAGCTCGATCTTCTGAGAGACTGGATAGTAGCGCTGCATGATGGGACGCAAACCGCCCACATCAATTTCATGCTCAGCTAAGTTAGTACAACCTAGCTTTGCATTCGTTTAGCGGCGTGAGGAATGTTTCCGTTACCGCTATAACGTCGTACGAGCACGGGCACACGAGCGCTTTCAATGGCGCAAAGTGTGGCTTTATGCGGTTTATATTCACATGGAAAATACTAAAATTATCGCTACTTAAAATTAGTCATCCATTAGAATTAACCTTTTGGCTGCAGAAAAATTTTAGTACTAAACGACCTTTTATAAAATGCAAAATGTATACATGAGATCATTGGATATTTCAGGTAGAGTCCCCACCCTGACTGCTGGTCGATAAATCCACCACCCCCGCAGGCAACGTAAAGTACAATGTAAAATTTTTGTCTCATTTTCCAGGAAAACTCTAGAGGGTATTTCTATGTAATTTCTCGCGCTGAACATGAAAAAAATAGTAAAAAATTCTAGAGATACTCTTGACGTTGAAAATCTATTTTTCACGGTCAAATATTTTTTCTAGCATAGATAGAATTTTTTGAAGAAATCGTACATAGTGTCGTGGACTGAATAAAAAAAAATTCTGAAGAAAATAACTGAGGTATCATTGATCTTAAAAATTTACATTCAAGGTCGCATTCACTTCTAAAACAAGTGCAACAAACATCTGCTACATTTGTCAAGATGTCAAGAAATATTCTGACATTCATTCTTAGCATAACCCAGAATCATCGGCGTGGACGTGGCGAAAAGGTGATCCCATTGGGGTGCTTGATTTCCGTGAGTCCCCTTGCCTCTCACGTAGGAATGATTGGCTCGGCGGTAATGTCTCTTTTGTGTGGTACTCTTCAAAGCATGGTGCTGCGCATAGAGGAGTTTCACAACGCATAGAGGAGTCTTACGCAAAGAGCACAAATGGCATCTTCGACTTGTACCTTGCCTCGGGAAATGGCGGCCAACTAATCGAATGAGAGAGTCATTGTAAGGAGAGATGCTTGCAGAAGGATCAAGTTTCAGTAATGATCTAGCAACCTGTAATCTAAATGAATGAAATGATATAAATAAAATGAAAAAAAGCTTTCGATACCATTTCATTGTTTTTCGCACTGTTTCTGTTATAGATAATTGTCTATCAACATTATCAATATCACCCATATTTTTATTATAATCGTGGACACACCTTAACTTTATAATATCTTTATTTGTTAGGTAACATTTGTTTGCAGTTGCACAGAATTCAAGTTCGTGCATAGTTGTAAGCATACGAACGCTACGTTTATCTTCCCACCTCACTGCCATCCACACATCGTTGTGAGAGACTTGTACTTCACCTCGAACTAACTTGCTTTCAAGCTTTGGCATTCCCTTTATATTTGCTTTCACTGTACCACACATACCTGTATCACGATCGTGTAAAAATTCTGCCAAAGTGGGAGATGTATACCAATTGTCTATGTATACAACATGACCCTTATAAAAATAAGATTGTAAAAAGTGAGCTACAATATCGCCAGTTTCACCCAAATCAAACTTTTGATAATCAGTGTCTGCGCCAGTATAAACAATAAAACCCAACACGAATCCCGTCTCGCAGTCTACAATCATGAAAAGCTTGATGCCAAAGCGATTTCTCTTCAAAGGAATGTACTGCTTGAATCGAAGCCTACCTTTCCATAATAATAGACTTTCATCTGTGCACAGATTTTTTCCTGGTGTAAGAACTGCTGAAAATTTGCTTTGCACGTGTTCTATTACTGGCTTTATTTTCACTAAAGGATGATTTCCGATTTCTTCATTATTATGAAAATGTAAACATCGTAGGATGTGAATATATCTATCGCGAGGCACTATTTGGCCAAAAATTGGAGTGTGTAGCAAAAGACCTGTGGACCAATAACTTTGTAAATCGCCTTTACAGACATGACCCATTAGAATGGAAAGGTCTAGAAAAGTTTCCAATTCTGTTTTTGTGACAGGAGACCAAGCTTTCATGTGGGAAGAACGAGTTATGGGATTTTGAGTTGCCTAACGATTGGTTTCCTCTACAATTTTTTTGAGCAAAGAAGAATCACAAAAGTAATTGAAATAATCAATTGGTGTATTTCCTGAAAAAGAGATATTCGAATTTATTTCGGAGCTACCTTGAAAATCTTTGATTGATGGATAAAAATACGCGTTCTCAGACAATTCAGTTTCCTTATAAGAAAAGTCTTCCAAATTGTCTTCCCCGATGTCTTCATTTTCTGCTCCATTGTCTAAAACCTCGTTTTCTAATACTTCATTTTCTGGTTCGGACTCGCCACTACTCCAAGCTTCATGATCAGCCATTTTATAGAAGTTAGAATATTACACTATTTAATAATGTAATATTCAAAAAGTGAAAATAGTAAAAATTACATACTGTGCATATCCTGGAGACTAATAAGTTATGCATGAGAAGTACCAATCTGCATCGTATTATAAATTTATAAATATGAATGAATGAAAAATAAATTAATTTTTTGAGATTAAAATATTTTTGAAGATTAGACGAGTTTCTGCAATAAGTGATGACATTTATTTCGTACCCAGTTGACGAACAACAAAGATATACCAACTTCCAGATCGAAATAGTAAAAAACAGATTTTGTGTTTACGTCATTGATTTTAGATCACGCTGAAAATGAATGCCGCAGCATTTTATGTAACCTTCAAAAATAAGGTTTAAGCTCGATATTTTGTTTTGGAAACTAAAATTTCATCGCGAAATAGACATTTTCATGAACAAAGATAATTTTAGGATTTTGTTACTTTTTTCCCGTTTTGACCTCATCAATAACGCTAAAAAGCTAGTTCGAACTTTCACTTATGCAAATAAAATACAATATGACTTTGACTGTAAATTTTCAAGGTTAAGGATACCGCAGTGATTTTTTAAAGTATTTTTTATAAACAGTATATAAAATTACGAAAGAAATCACTCCAAAATTCTCGCTGCTACTACGGATTAAATTTGACCTTGAAATATCTTGAAATTGTAAAACTATTTTATATACATTCAAAACATCAAAATTGATCTAAAAACATAAAATATGTTGTGTATTTTAAATGGTCGATATATCGACCACCCCCGCAGTCAAAAGGTTAAGATCAGAGTTTAAAATATTACCGTTATTGTTGCGCATACTATTGTTAGAAGGTATCATCGGCTTAAAACTGTTAAAATCTGTGGTCGCGTCCACTTGTATGAAAGGACTCTCTCGTTTCCCTAATAAAAACGTGCGAATCACGCACAATCGGCCTAGCATAAAGCAGCCGCTGAGATTCGCGCAGCGCCCGTGACCATAACGCATGTACGGGTTTTGGCCATATGGGCCGAATGTATAGGCTGGCCGTTCCACCCATCTTAAAAATATCCTAAGCATTAAGCCCTCCAAGCCTACTGCTGCGTGCCATGACCGCATCACGAACCGAGGGAGAAAGTAACTTAAAAACTAGACCGCGCGTTCTTACATTCGAGCTCGAACTCGCATCGTTCGTATCACCTCCTTGAGACACCCGAGATCCGTGGCCCGGCTCCCACCTGCGTATGTCCGCGACTTGATAGTAAGTGCGGTGTAGACCGATCGCCTCAAGTACAAATTTAACAATGTCGTCGTCTGACAATATAACCGCTTCCGGGATACCGAGCAGCAGAACCTCACATGCCCCGTTACGGGAGTGGGCGCCCGCCCTCGCATCCATGCGAACCGCGGCGCTCTCAGCTTGTATGCGGGCCGTGAATTCGCGTTGCAAAACATTAAAACGTGTGTCAGTAGAGCGAGCGAGAGCGTGCTCATTCACGCGGACGTCCCGCACGTCGGACTCAACCCTTTCTGTGGTCTGAGCAAGCGCATCCACGTCCGTCTTAATAGCCCGAACGTCGGATTGAATAACATCAAATTTGCGATTTAATTCGCTAAAGCGGTCGTCAAACTTGCGCTCCATTCGCTCCGTAAAGTCAGTAAACCGCCTCGGGGGCTCGTCGCTATGCATTTCACCAGTAAGAGTTACCGTTGAGAGGGGCTGAGCGTCCGCCTCCTGCGCGCGCGGTTGCTTAGCTACCTTGAAAAGCAATGGCGACGTGGGCGAGGCCGGCCGCTTCAGCGAACCAGCGGGAGCGGTGAGCGTGGTCTGCGCAGTTGAGTCGGCGTCGGCGGCGGGGGCCGGCCAAGCAGGAGCAGTGACGGTAAGCTTCCCGGGAGGTGCTGCCCTCACAAGATTCGGTGCGTAATAGCAGCATAAAGACAGGCCCAATTCTTCGTGTATGCCCTCACACCTGACATGAATGTTCAAGGCGCACGAATTACAGACCTTGGTTGGATGAGCGCGTGTAAATCGGCAGCTGCAGATGGGGCAGAGCGCGTTCTGTGCGACGGACAACATATGTCACGGGCCAGATGCAGCTGACGACAGCGAGACGTTTGCTTCAGTGAATGGCAATTCAGATGTAGCGGAGCTCGCTCAAAAGCATGTGGCCACGCGATGCAACGGAGTTGGTGCTCAACATCTATGCTTGGCGCCAGATAGTAACTATGAGCCACCGTACCTCGGTATGCTGTCCGCCAGGAGTCGATCCGCTACCAAGTATATCGGCCGGAGTCGTCGATCTCACCGAGTGTCAGCATTCGTGCTCCCTCCAAATTGCCAGTCCTTCGCGATTTATAGGAATTTGCAATAAAGTTTCAGGTAGAAATCGGGCTCCTTGGCTCTAAAAAAAGGAAGCCATCTGTGTGTGCTCGGGTTGCACGAGCTAACGAGAGTCCGATCCTTCTGAAATGAAGCGCGAGGACAGCATACTTTCTATTAAATAGCGTATTGAATACGGAGCGATGCGAGATACGTCCGTCGTACTCACCAGAGCGAGAGAGAGAGAGAGAGAGCGAGACGGAGAGAGAGAGAGAGAGAGAGAGAGAGAGATGGATAGATAGATAGATAGATAGATAGATATAAGTTTATTTGTACAATACAAATTTTACAAATTTTTAAATAAAAATAAATACTATATAAAGGCTTGTATAAATACAGTATTGCACAGTGATATCACGGTTTAAAACATCACAGTCGCAGAATAAATGCAAATACGGCGAATATCACAGTAAGTCAGCATATCAAATATAATACAAATAAAATAACTGTCAATAAAACCGGTTTGCATTGGGTCCATAAGCGAGTGTGATTGCAGAAATTCCTGCAGCTTGTTTAAGGTAATTTTCTCTAAAACCTTAGAAAGGAAACATAAGAGTGCAATTGATTTGAAATCAGAAGGCGATGATGGCGTTTTGCACTTTTTCAAGAGGATAATATGAGCCTTCTGTCAGTGATTAGGGGAAATGTTAGTCGAAAACGAAGAATTAAATATTTTGACAAGAAAATTGCCAATAACAGGTAAGGACTCAACTATAACACTTTGCGGTATGCCGTCCGCCCCATAATCCTGCGAGGAGAATTGCGAGATCGCCAAGACAACATCATTTATATTAATCTCTTTAAAAGATAAACTTTCATTTCTAGCCTGTTGAATTATTACATGGCGGCTCTCATCATCATCCGGTGAGGAGACCGACAAACCAGCAAACTGCCGGTTCAAGTCTTCGAGTGTTAAATCGTTTAAGTCAACCGCTGGCCCAGGAAGGAATCCCAAATTTCGCAGCTATTTCCAAACAGTGTCGTTATCAAGAGCCTCAGATATATGACTCTGATAATACTCCGTTTTCATTGCCTCAGTTCTTTCGTCTGTATGTCTTTTAATGTGAAGAAAGTCTTTAAGCATTTTTGGGTCCTTCGTACGTGAGTATTGTCTAAATAGTGCGTTACGTTTGCGCTGCAGCTGGGATAGCTCTGCGTTCACATAAGGCGGCCTAGATCTCTTCGATTTGATGGTTTTAAGAGGAGCAAGTAAGTCCACAACCGCTGATGTATTATCAGAAAGACTTCTCAGCGTAAGCTCACACTGGGAAAGCAAACATTGAAGATCATTGGCAGAAATTTTTCTCAAATCGCGGAAAGTAATAGTATTTGTATAGTGTTGACTTGCGAAAAATTATTATAAAGTATAGTAGTAGAAATAATATTATTCAACAATTGAGTCGTTATCATCGTCAAAAATGACAACCAGCCAAGTATTCGAGGAGGAGGTGAAATGCGTGGGTCCATGCTGAACAAGTTACAAAGAAAGTTCCGCTGATAAGTTGCGAACGAATGCATCATCACACTCCTTGAGAATATCGGCATTCAGATCACTCATGAAAAATTTCAAAGATTTAAATACTTTTTAGAGTAGTAGCTTCACAAATATATACAAGTACGTAGCTGTTTTTTAATATTTGAAAAATTTTTTTGGTTTATTAACAATTTAGTATTATTTTTTAGTCGAAAATTTATAAATTTTATATATAGCCATAATATTTATGTATAGCCATTGGTATGTAGTTTCAGAAAATTTTTCGTATTTTGTTCCAGCTCTAACGATTTTTTGAGAAAACGGTACGCCCACGGAGCATCTTAAAAAAATAATTTCCGCTTATCTGTTATAGCGCCGCCATTTTGTTTACTAAACTAAACCCACATATTTCTGTTCGCACCGACACCAGCCCGGAAATGTTATTTACATTACTTCACAATGGGCATCCGTCCTTGCGTGTCCAGATACACATTCGCTCAATTTTCAGACATCCATTCACATTCTTGCACCGTTGTCTACTCGTTACGTATTCCGCGATCAACTGTCACTTGTCCTCATTCGTCGTCATCACGTATGTCACGTATTCTGGCGTATTCGATTTTATGTTAGATTCTAGTCTTTAATCGTGTTCGGTCCGACGCTGGCAAACGAAGAATGTGTGTTCAGCGTTGACGTAGGCCCAGCAGCAGTACTTGCAATGTGATGATGAAAGTTTGCCCATTCGGTGTAAATAGCCCCAAAAGTATCCATGTCCAAACAAGAACTGGATGAGATAGTCCACCTCATCATAATTCCTCCTCATCCACGGAACAACTCAGGGGATGAGCCTTCGCGTTCATCGACCGTGTGGTGCGTTTGTGTACCGAATTTGACACTGTTCCAGCGTATGCGTTCGTTCTTCCGTCGCAGCGTCAACCCTACCCATGTCCCTGCTAAGCGCGTATGCGCGCTTACGTTCCGCAACGAGTAGGTCGATCGAAATAACGACCGCAATGACGAGTACGGTGTTTTCATCGACGTCGCCCGTTTCTTCACGTGTACCTTGTCAGTCCATATCTCCATCCGTATCTCCGCACTTCTTCAATCCTAACAGTCAAGGGTATACCCGTATCTATTCTACGTCTCGCCAGCAGCAGAAGTTCGGTCTTTTGCAGCGCGAGCTGAAGTTTGTGCTCATTCATCCACTCGTTAACCCATCGCATAACCTGATTCAGTTTGAGCTCAATCACCCGCCATGCCCTCATCCTACTTGCGATTTTGTCCGAGGACAACGTCACGTCCGGTATAGAATCACCGTACCCCGAACGTCTGTAGGTCGACGTGTTTCCTTCGTTTGCTACTGTCTGTTCAAGTTCTGCGGCCATCTTCAACAGCAATCCTCACTCGATCGCGCGCGCATCGAAGTCACCCGCCACTATTGTATTACCGGGGATGTCTCTTACGGCCTCCTCGAGAGCATCTAGGTTTTCTACGTACTCGAGAGCACTGTTGTTTCGGCTCAGGTAGATGCTGACAAATATAACATCGCCAATCGTTACCCAAACAATGTCCTTAGAGACCAAAGAGACAGGCCGGCGGCGTCAATTTTCTGCAATGCTCGCTGATGACGAGCACGTCGGCGTCGAACTCCGCCGATACCTGAAAGAGATACGCATGTGCCACGCTGCTCCAATTCATGTTGCACTGGAGAATCGACAGTGTCATTTTAGTACGTTTGTCTTTATTACTGTTAACGCGGCTTTAAAGGCAGCGCATGTGTCTGAACAAGCAACATGCGCGGGACCTTTATGGCTTGTTTTAGGACAGAGGAAGCACTTAGATGTGTTTCTGCACCCCTGAGCGTTATGTCCCTTATGCGCGCAACACCAGTAGCACTTTCGTCTGTTCTGTCCTATACAGTTTTTTTTGTAATGCCCATACCCGAGGCATTTATGACATCTAGGGATGCGGATTCTAGGCCTTACCCGACAATTAACCCATCCGAATTTAATGCTTCTTATTTGTAAGTGTTTTTCGGCGTTTTTGGAGATAAATTCGCAGATTGCTAGGCCACTAAACCACGCGCATTTGACCCGAAAATGTGAACTTTACGTTCCGCGGTGTTGCGAGTTCGCGGTTTATGGCGTCGGTCACTTCCTTGCTCGTCCTGTCGTTTGATTCGGAAGCGAACGCTCCTGATTCCGGCTTTGTGAAACGTTAGAGGTTCCCGTACAGTCCGGTGGTACTGCTCCTTCCCCGCGACCTACAGCAAGGTCCCACTCGATCGCCAGTCAGCATTACTACGGGAAGCACGATTTCATTCTTTCCAGAGTTACCACTGTAATGGTCAGTCTCCTATGCTGGCAAGGCTGGGTTTGGGTCCAAGAACTAATGGTGTCCCAAGAGTGCGTAACTGGTGTTAACGGCAGAGTATGGAAGCACATGGTGACAAAAGAACCCTCCGTTGATCTCTCTACCAACCAACTGGCATCTTCTGCTTTGTGCCCGCTTCTCCCGATCGTGAATACAGTGTGGCCATGACACGCTTATAGCATGCCCGTTTATAGGGGTTTTCGCATTCATACAAGACGATCTCGTTTATAGAGACGCCTTTCACTCATAACTCGCTTGGAAAAAGGACCCGTTTTAAGATTTCCTGACACACAGGGACTCGATCAGGTTAGTCGGGAGTGTTTGTGTTGTGTATGTATGGTTGTAAGAAACTTAGCCTACTACTGTCGGCTACATTTCGATTTTTCCATTGTCCGCGGCCGCGTATTCGGTGTATTAGCGACTAACCAGAGAGATTAGATATAGTCTCCTACGTTCACTAATCTGTCTGGTCGTTCCAAGATCGGCAACTTACGGACGCGCCCGGTAGCATAGAAAACTTTCTCTAACGTCGTAAGGGAAATTCACGGGAGCTCATGAGATATTTTTTTTGGAGTTTGTGGTAATGACACGTTACATACAACCGGTAAATCATCTACCCTATCACAATAGTAGACAGTCCACCAGTAAGTCTCTCGTTTGTTCCTTGAGTAACGTTTCAGCGGCATAGAGGCTTTGCACAGTTGCTAAAGAAAATGGGTTGTTTCCCCAGCGAGCGCTTCAGTCCTGTCGCGATTAGTGACCACACGAGGAGCCTCTCAAGAAACGTATCAGAAACCTCTCAAGTTTGTTCAAATCTAGTCGTTTTACGTCCCAACGAGGAGGGCGCATTATGTGATTGCTGTCAAAATGCTGTTCGTCTGCAGGACCGAAGACGATGTATTGATGGTTGCTGGCTGAATAGTCCTCGATCACCCTCCATGCCCTCAACCTTGAAGTCATATTGTCCGAAACAAGTGTCACGTTGGGTATAGAGTCCCCGCAGCCGGGACTTCTGTACGTCAGCGACTTTCCCTCGTTTACCACTGTCAGTTCTAGCTTCGCGGCCATTTCCAACAGCAGTCGCCCACGTCTGTTCATTTCGGGCATTCCTCACTCCACCGCGCGCGTTAAAATCCCCTGCCACGATCTTATTGCCGGGGATGTCTCTTACGGCGTCTTCGAGAGCATACAGCGTTTCCGCGTATTCGAATTTGGGCTAAGGTAGACGCTGACAAAAGTGACTGTTGCCGAAACGTAATGCTCCCATGATCCGCGCGCGATGATCTGAGTCGCCCCTTCCCCGCGTACCCATAATGCCGCTGTGCTCGTGCTGCTAGCAAGCCAAGTCGGCGTTGTCAAGTCCTGATACTGTTCGCTGATGACGAGGATTTTTGGGTTTAGCTTCGTTGGAATCTGAGGGAACACTACCTGTGTCAAGCTACTCCGATTCATATTGCATTGGAGACCGGTTACCGGCATTTTGACGTCTTCGTCTTCGTTGTTACCAATGCTGCCTTGAATGTTGCGCACGCGCGTGAACCAGCAACGTGCGCAAAGCACTTATCGTCCTTTTTAGGACATAGGAAACACTCTACACGTCTTTTCTACACGCCTGTGCGCTGTGTCCCTCTTGACCACATCGCCAGCAGTACTGACGTATGTCCGGTCCTGTACAGTCTTTTTTTAAGTGTCCGTACCAAAGGCATTTATAGCACCTAGGAACGCGAAGCCTAGATCTCACTCGGCAGTTGACCCAATCGATTTTTAACTTACCCTTCTTGAGTAACGCGGTCGCTTTGCTTACGTCAAACTCACATACCGCAAGAGTCAGGCCCCGAGAGTTAGACCCAAAGACATGAACCCTGCTTTCTGCGGTTGTCCCGAGTTCCCGGTTAATCGCGTCTTTCACGTCGTTCTCGCTTGTAATACAGTCAAAGCTTACTCTCCGCAGCCTCCCAGCTAGTTGGCGACCCTCCGATGTGTCATGCGAGATTTTCTGTAGCAGTTTCCGCCACGCCAGCCAGGTTACCTACCAGCGTGATGGGGAAGCTGGGAAGCCCCCGTGACTCTCCTGAATCGGGTAGTGCAGGTAGCACTCTAAACCCTGCTCTTCTGTAAGAACTTGACATTATTACTATTATATTACTATAATATTATACTATTATATAATATTATACTTATTATTATATTTATAAGACCCTACCCCCCTGTAAGTGTATATTAGTTTTAAATGGTAGGTGATTACCAGGCGGTAGCTTGCACGGTCCATCCTAAACGATCTCAATAACTTAGCTCTCCTACAGTCCGGTAACATCGATCGTTCCTCCCCCACGACCCCCAGCAAGGTCCCATCCGATTGCCAGTCGGTATTACTGCGAGAAGCGAGATTTTCGCCGTTTCCGACGTTTACCACTGTAAAGTGCAGCCTCCCATGCTGGCTAAGCCGGGTTCGGGCATAACAAATAATGGCGGCCCAGGAGTGCAGTACTAATGTTAACGGCAGCATCCTCCAGGGTGGGCGAGCCTACAGTCACGAGAGAGCCCCCTGTTGACCGCCCCACCACCCACTCCTGTTCAAGAGCCCAGTGCTTTCATAACACGCTTGGAGAACGCCCGTTACAGGGGTCTCTTCATTCATTCAGGTCAGGTTTATAGAGCTGCCTTTCAAATATATGCCGCTTGGAAAAGGCACCCGTTTATAGGGCTTCCTACCGCACTGGGACCTGATCAGGTGTAGCGGGAATGTATGTGTTGTGTACGAGTAGTTGTGAAGATCGCAACTTATCACTATCAGCTGCAGTTTGTATTTCGTTGTCCGCGGTCGCGTATTTGTTATATTAGCGACTAATCAGAGAGGCTGGACATAGGAGACTATACCGTCTCTGGTCGTTCCAACATCCGCAACCTGTGAACGCGTGCAGTAGCATGGAAAAGTGCCCTGACCTCCGAAGGATGGTTCCCGGAATTATTATTATTGTTATTATTATTATTTTGGAGTCTGTGGTAATGACATATTATGCACAACCGATAGACCATTTGTCCTCTCGCAAGAGCAGACAATCCACCGCGTGTGGGACTCGGTAGGAGAAAACTACCAATACCCACTAAATCCACATATCTCTATTCGCACCGATGCCAGCCCGGAACTGTTATTCACATTACTTCAGACTGGGCGGTAGTCCTCACGTGTCCGAAAACACAGTCATTCCTTTCATTCATTCATGCTCGAAACACATGTAATCAGTCTCTCAGCCATCTATCAGCTTTCTTGCTCTGCAACGCATTCGTAACGTAATTAGCAATCATGCGACAGTTGTCTGCGTTCGCCGTCATAAGTTTTGACACATTTTCCGGCGTAATCGCTTCTATGTCCGTTTCAAGTCGTTGACGTTGATCTGCCCATCGCCAGCAGGCGAAGAACGTATGATCAGCGTCATCGTAGATCCATCCGCAGTACTTGCATTTAAGTGAAGCAAGTCTGCCCATCTTGTGTAGATAGCCGCGATAGTATCCGTGACCAGAGAGAAATTGGGTGAGATAGAAGTCTACCTCACCGTGCATTCTCCCCTTCAACATAGCAACCGCGGGGATGAGCCTTCGCGTTCACCGCGCCTGTTGTGTATTCGTCCATCGGGTTTGCCAGAGTTCCATGGTTTTCGTACGTTCGTCTGTCGCATTGTCGATCCGTGCTGTATCTGCGCTTTGAACGTATATGCGCTTTCGTTCCATCGCGAGTAGGTCGATCAGAATCACGCCCGCAATAACAGGAACGGCGTTTTCGAGTACCGTTCTGTACGCGCACGCGATTTATAACGCGCCCACCCGCTGTACGCAAGCCATCGCTTTCGCCCGACTCTTAACGTGTAACACGTCTGCCTAGATTTCCGCCCCGTATAGCATGATCGAGTGGGTAAGCTCATAAGAAGTCGTCGAGTGCTCGGTCCCAGTCGGTTTATATTAGCCATGAGTCTGCTCAAGGCTTCTATCTTTTCTTGTGCTTTTCTAGTCACCGTGCTTATGAGAGGCCAGAAACTCAGTTTCGTATCCATAGTCACCCCTAGATACTTGACCTCGTCACGGACCACCACGCGTTCACGTCCGACTGTCAACGGTATCCCCGTGCCGATTCTTTGTCTAGTTAGAAGCACAAGTTCCGTCTTTTGTAACGCAAGTTGCAGTCCGTAGTCTTTCATCCATCCAGTTACCAGCCGCATAACCTGGACGTAATATCGTCAGCAATCGGAAAAGACTGTCATACAGTATGTTCCAGAAGTCTGGCCCCAGTATAGAACCCTGGGCGACTCCTGCAGTTATTCGTCTGTCTTTCCGTCCATCAGTGGTCTCGTAATCCCTCACAACCCGGAGAAGGTAGTTGGGCACCCGAAACGCTGTTTCCAGTGCTTCCAGAATATCCACCCACCTCGCCGAATTGAAGGCGTTCCTAACGTCCAACGTAGCCAGTAATACCAGAGGCCCGGTCGCGTGACACCTGGTGTTATGTTCGTCAAAAATGGTTTTCATGAAGGTTATAGCTCTGATGGTTGAGCGCCCTTTTCGAAATCCATGCTGTCGGTCTGATAATAAATTTGTATATTGTAATAAAGTTGGGTGAGGATGATTGACTCGGCCCCCATTTCCGAGAGTCCGATATATACCTCCTACGACAGTGGAGGAAGAGGATTGCCACTAGTGCGCCTCGAAGTCGAGTTTTTCGCCGAGCCTGTGTTGGCGATCAACTGTCCAACATGCTATATGATTGATACTCTAACACGCTTAGTTTATTGAACACATGCCGTTGGCAGCTATACAATTCATCAGAGCAACCGCCGGTCATGGAAGACCTTACCCCAGACCGCAACCGCCGAGATGTCTCACAGAGGTGTGTTATCGAATGACGGGAAGCCTTCCAGGCTTTTAAAAGTATTTCTCCCGACGTTTTCTTACGTAAGTTCGATATACCAAAAACTCGCACGAGAAGGCATTAAGAGCGTCAAGCTCCGAGCCCGATCATGCCGACTACACTATTTTTCGAAAGTGAGTGAAGTCGAAAACCCTCTTGGCTGGACTCCTTTATATTGTTCCGGCACGATGTATACCGGGGTGGGAACAGCCTAAAACTGCCTTCGAAAATTATTGTGGAGTTCAGCGTACCTTAAGGACTCAACTCAGTCTCTGGCAAGCTAAAGCAGGAGATTAACTGAGGGGAAATTCCTTAGGAATACGTTCCAAACGCCTCGAAAGGGGCGAAACCAGCATTGTGCAGAAAGTTGTTTCGTGAAAATGGTCCAAGTAACTCGAGTTTACTCGGGTAAATAATAAATTTCCGCCTATCGCCTAGCAAGTGATGGGTCCACTACTGTGGGTAAAGGACCTCGGCCGGAGTCATAGCAGCTCCTAAAAGCAAGGAACCTCCGAAGCACAATGTAGGGTTGAACAACGTACTTCCAATAGTATCCTTAAAGCCGAGAATTGGTAGGTACGCCGTAGTATCTCGTCGAATCGATCCTTTCAATTTTCAGTTGTGAGTTAGTATACTTGTCTTAAGAACGTCTCGAAGCATTGTCCTCTCCGAACAGGACTTGTACCTTCGGGTATACAAAGTACCTTATTATACCCGGCCGGATGGCTGGGTTTTTCCATTTAAGGAGATTTGAAAGTGGCGGAGAAAGCGACGCTGGAGAGACGGGCCCTGAGATAAGTAGAAGTCCCGCACACTGACCCAGTTTAGCCATGTACAAGTAGAGAGTCCTAAAGGAGGAACCCAACGACGGTCTTGAAGTGTGATCCAATAGCCTATGCAGTATGCCTTGGCTCCCCACAACTGACCACGTCCAAATAAATTACCGATCATGACAATAAAGGCAGGCAACCATATCTAGCCTTGATCTTGTACATAATAAAACTGTTCTCGGACAGATAGATCTAAAAGCTCGAAATCTTGTATATACACAGAGCCGGGGCACGGCTAATCAAGCAAGTGCCCCGGATGCGCAAACAGATTGGCCAGATGCCCTATTTATCCATTATTTTATAAAGAACCAAGACACGGCTAATCAAGTCATGCCTTGGATGCGAAAAGAGATCGGCCAGATGCCATGTACATAATATCTAGAGCCGGAGTACAACTAATCAAGTTGATATCCGGATGCGTAGAGAGATCAGCCATATGCCTTGTAAATATATAAATTAAACTAATCTTTATCCATATGATTTGAAAGTGCACTATTTGAGGCGTGGGACTCATATCAATCAATCAAAGGCAAAATAGCCGGAGACCACGCCAATGATATAAACCACACATACAAGATTAAGATTATAAATTGAATTAATCACGCATAAAGCATGGGCATAAGCATGCATGTAAATATTGTAAATAGTAGGAAACGGAAAAGTTAGCTCTTAAGGTAAGTCTTGTCGTCGTAGTTGTATATCTCTGGTAGGCACTCTCTCCAAGATACTCCGTATTTTCTCTCTCGCAACGTCTCTTATCTGTTTTGCGTTTTTGCGTTTTGCGATAAAAATTTTTACACTTTTTATATATACATAAAACTCGCTGCTTTAGGTCGAAACTGCCAAAAGCACTCACCAAACAAGACAATGCCCCCTTCCACTAAGGTGAAAAAGGCGAGGGCCATGAGTATAAAGAGACGAGGCACAGCCGAAGGTTCCCGCATCGAACGCCCTAACGCGGAACCGGCCGGCCAGCCCTCTCACGGTACCGGTGGAGTATTCACGACTGACGGTACTGCCCAAGAGCCACCAAACTCGAAGGCGGGACTGAAGGTGAGAATACTCCAACTGAACATGGGTAGATCGAGGGCCGTCACAGACGAAACTCGAATTCGAATGGCCAGAACAGGGATTGACCTCGCTGTAGTCCAGGAACCCTATGCGCCCAAAGGCACACTAACAGGGATGGGACTTAGCTTTGGTACAATTACAGGTGCCAGGCCCGATCAAACAACAGCGGCAGCTGTGATCCACAGCTCTGGCACCTTAACGTACGCAAGGGTCTCCCAGTTCTGTTCTACCCATTGCGTCAGCTCCATGGTGAGTGGAAAATTTGGACATTTCTACGTGGTCAGCTTATACTGCCGATTCAGGGACTCTATTAAGAGACACCTGGTGCAGTTACGACACATTCTGTAATTGCTTAAGGACCAAATGATCCTAATAGCGATGGACGCGAATGCAAAGTCGGCCTGGTGGGGCTCGTCAATAAATGATGGCAGGGGTCGAGTTCTGGAGGACTTTGTTCTTGAGCACGACCTGACTGTGATGAATCGAGAGGGGCAATCGGCCACCTACGTAGGTTTGAGAGGCAAGACCTTCATCGACGTAACGCTGACGACCAAGAGCCTCAGACCTTTCGTCACGGGATGGTCAGTTGAAGATTGGTCAACGAGCGATCATAGACCAATCCATATCGTTGTCGACTTTGAAAGGCAGCCCGTACGCCGACAAAAGGTACTAGATCCACGGTTCAATACCCGAAAGGCAGATTGGGAAGCCTTTCAAGAAGCTCTTAAAGTCGAAAAGTCGCGCCTCTCGGACATGCCGATCAACTCCGGAGACGACGTTGACAAATACGTCAATGCGTTAGAAGAGGCGATCATTAAGGCATGTAAGAAGGCGATCCCCATGAAGAGGAGATTTTCCAAATCATTCCCATGGTGGAATCCGTGGCTGACACATCTCAGAGGTAAAGTCAAGCGATTAGAACGCAGATGGCTAACCCAGAGCACAGGAAGCGGGACGACTGAGACTAGAAAACAACGAATGGTTAAGAACACTCTATCCCCCTTGCGAAAAACAAAGACGGAATATAAGTCCGAAATTACGAGATCCAAAAAGGAGAGCTGGAAACAGTTCGTCAGCCGGGAGAGCGAGAAAGACGTATGGAGTCTTCCATACAGGCCCGCTTCAGGCAAAGTACGAGCGTTGAAGGCTCTCAACACTATAACAGGAGCTAAAGGATTCACAACAACTTGGAAAGAGACCTGTGATGCTCTACTAAACACTCTAGTGCCAGACGATGACATATCGAAGGAGACAGACTTTCACGTTGAAAAACGAAGAACCTGTCTCGGAGGGCTAGGCTCCGAGAAGACACCTCCCTGAGTGGAAGTAGAAGTGCTCAAGAAGTCAACTCCATTGCTAGACGAGATCGACAATCTATTCAATGCCTGTTTGAGGTATGGTGTTTTTCTCAAGAGATGGAAGGAAGGAATGCTGATCACTCTACTTAAATCGCCTGATAGAGACGAGCGGGAAATGAAGTCTTACAGACCGATTTGCCTGCTCAGCGTCATGGGTAAAACCTTGAGCGCCTCATCATAAAAAATCAAAGGTTCAACTGAAGGGGCAAACGATCAAAATGCTAAAGGATATGAAGTACCTTGATGTAACCTTTCAGGAAAGGTTCGGAGTGACAAAGCACATCCAAATCATCGAATCTAAGTGGTACGACCTTCTTGGTCGCCTATCACAGATCTCTGGTGCGAATTGGGGGATGAAAAATAGATCCCTCAGCCTGGTGTATAAGTGCCTATTTAGCCCCATAGTTGCGTATGCAGCTGCTGGGTGGTGGAACGGTGTCGATATTGCCGGTAAGAAGAAGCTTGCATCCTTGCAAAGGCGGACTCTGATCTGGCTTTCGAAAGCGTACAACACCGTATCCCATGAGGCACTTCAGGTGATCTCTGCTGCACTGCCCATCGGCCTAGTGTTGAAGGAAAGAGTAGCTCATTACCACATCAGGCGGAGCAGATCCGTCCTCGTGAACGACGTGCGTATCGAAATAGACCCCGAGAGTAGAACTTTGAAAAGCAACATCTCTGAAACCAAAAGTAAAATTCACAACGAACTTTTGAATGAGTGGCAACAGAAATGGGATTCTACCGAAAAGGGGTCGACCACGCGCAAGTTCATCCGCTCTGTACATGACAGGACTAGAAAGAGTTGGTTAAGGCCGAACCACTACACATCCGAGATGTAACTGTGGTGACGAGCAAACTTCTGACCATATACTCTTTGACTGTCCCCGTGTAGCCAAGAGCAGACAACCACTCATCGATGAGGTTCACAGGTATGGCCACTCGTGGCCATGTGATCCTTCGGTGTTGGCTGACCGCATAGAGATCTATCGGGCGTTTAACAAATTCGCCCGATAATACGTTAACCCCTTAGATCGGAACTCCGAGGACGGTGACAGCGATGATTGCGACGTTACTCCACTAACACCAATTTGGAATGAAAGGGAAAGTATAAGTGTTTCGAGAAAGAGGCCACTTCTCTGGCAATCCAGTGTCAAGCCGTGTACAGTGAAGCTGGTCAGACTGTCTCACCAGGATTTCCAGTCTGTACATCGAGCTTGAAAGGCATCCCCAAAGCCGGGATCGCCTGTTCGAACCCAATTGAGGGAGTGTGTCAGAACCCTCGACTTGAATTTCTCCTACAAATTGCATTCATTCGAACGTTAGCCCACCTACCGCAAAACCTCCCCGGGGATCCGGGGAGTAATAGGAAGATGTGTTTCGGCATGTCGACAGTTGGACGAATATGACTTTACTTTGGTACGCGGGGACTGGGTACGAGCCCCACGTTGACGTAACTCTGTGTCAAAGTGAAACGTCGGCGTATCCCAGGACGGTTGGACTCTGCGGGGCATGTGGTTGCAAGCAGGCTTGAAGGGTAAAGCATGGTTGACCCGGATGCCGCTTATGTTCGAAAGCGGAAGACGGCGGGGAGCTAAACACCGCCGCATCCCCACCGAGGATTACGGCTCTAGGCTAACCGTCGAAAGGCAGCGGGCCATCGTAAGGAGTTTCGGTACACTAACTAAGTGGCCTCTCATCGCGGTTAAGCTTCACAGTCTAAACGCATCGGAAGATCTTTAGGCACCATCGCCGACAAGTGAAACCGATAAAATGTAAAACTTATATGACGAGGGCTTCCGGGGCAGGAAATACTGCGGATTGATGCGGTGACACTGTCCTAAGGAAATACTCTAATACAGTCATAGAATACATGTCGGTCTGATAAGTCCCCTGCGTCTCTTATCGACTGCAGATGTCTTGGTCTAAGCAATAACTCGTATAGTTTTCCGGTCGTGTTAAAAAAGCTTAGGGGCCTGTAGGATGACGGATTCTCAGGCTCCCCTTTATTCTTGCTAATAAGAACATTTGAGCAGTCTTCCAATGTCTACTAAAAATGCACTCCACCAGGCATCCGTTACATGTATCGAGGAATGCCGACGGTCATGGCAAAACGACAAATCGTAGGATCTCCGACGGCACACCGTCAGGACCCGGTGCCTTGTAAAGTTTCAACGAGTTTGCAGCTCTGGCGAGCTCCGCATTCGTGAAAAGAGGTCATTCTCCGTTTATACGTTCAACGGTTTCCTCCTTCTTCTCGGGATGAGTTGGAAAGAGATCGTCGACAATCTTGTCCATCGTCGTGGTTTCCGCCACGCCAGCCAGATTACCCACCGGCGTGATGCGGGAGCTGGGAAGCCCCCTTGACTCTTCTGAGTCGGTAAGCACAGGCAGCACACTTATACCTGCATGTGTTTTTATACTTGTCACTATAATTTTGAGTATCCCCTCCCTTAACCCAATTCTGTGTGAAAATGTTAGAAAAATTTAGAAGGTCAAAAAAATTACTAGGCAGTAGAGTCGATGTTCCACCCTGACTTCTCCCGTACAGTCCGGTGGCATCGACTGCTCCTCCCCCGTAACCTGCAGCAAGGTCCCACTCGATCGCCAGTCGGCATTACTACGGGACGCGCGATTTAAATGTTTCCAGAGTTACCACTGTAAAGGGCGGCCCAGGAGTGCGTAACTGGTGTTAACGGCAACACCCCCCAGAGTGCAGAAGTACACGCTAAAAAAAGAGCTTCCCTTGAAATTTCTGCCGCCCAACTGCTGCCCTCTGCTTTGTGTCCGCTTCCCCCGATCGAGAACACTGTGTGGCCACAACACGCTTGGAGCACGCCCGTTTATAGGGTTCTCCGCATTCTTACAAGCCGAAATCGTTTATAGAGACGCCTTTCACTTGTGACAAGGTGGATTTAATCCACTTGTCATAGATGCGAGCATTACCGACATCGTGAGGTGGCACGGTATCGGTAGCATATAAGAGCAATAAGAAGCGCTACGACCAGTGCGGGCGCAGCAGTGGTTAGCGTGAACGCCTTCGGATCCAAAGGGGCTCGGGTTCAAGAGCCGACGCCCGCTTCATTTTTTATTTAGCACTTAAAAGTCTCATGCCACACACTCATAACCCGCTAGGAAAAAGGACCCGTTTATAAGGTTTCCTGCCACACAGTAACTCGATCAGGTTAGTTGGGAGTGGTTGTGTTATGTATGTATGGTTGTAAGAAATATAGCCTACTTCTATCGGCTAGAATTCAATTATTCCATTGTCCCCGGCTGCGTATTCGGTGTATTAGCGACTAACCAGAGAGATTGGATATAGTCTCCTACGTCCACTAATCTGTCTGGTTGTTCCACGATCCGCAACCTGTGGACGCGCCCGGTAGCATGGAAAAGTGCTCTAACGTCCTAAGGGAGGTTACCGGGATTATTATTATTATTATTGTTATTATTATTATTATTTTTTTATTATTATAATTATTAATATAATCGCAAAAAAACTTTAATTAAGATATATTCGTAGAGGAGCATAATATTTTACATACATAGTAGTACCTGAAAAATTTCCTAATAAGATTAAAAAACTTATTTTAGAATTTTTGTAAACTAATATAAGATAATATTATTAAATGATTTAGTCGTCTATGCAGTTTATTTAGGAACAGTTAACTAACAAGTAAGTAACTTGTTAGAAGTATGCTAATCTTATTTATAAGATGTTATATGTAAATAAAAATATGTTTGTAGAAAATGTTAATTAGACCATCATTAATAAAAATTGTAGCCTAATAAGGATTGAGGATATCCATTGAAACGTTGCCAAATAAATAAATAAAATAACAGAATATTGTAGTTAAGAGTCATATTTTAATTTAAAGTAAAAAATATATTAGTCTTTCATACCAGTTTTACCATGATATATATATATAGAATGAAAAATTCAGAAAATTTTACAAAAAAAAAGTCATATTTATGTTTTTAGTGAAAAAATGCATCCCCTGGGAGCTACAAACTTATGAAAATGGGCATAAATGACTTTGACTCTCTGTAACTTAAACTAATGGCTCCCAAAAAAGTCTGAAAAAATTTGGGAGAACTACTGGACACCTCTAAAACATATTTCCACCCTTATAGCAATATTCATTTTTTTCATCTTCGATTTTACAGAGAACCAACCATATATATAGGTTTACAAAACCGACACGGTGGCGGAGTGGCGGAGACGCACCTGGGCCAATCACGAAAGTTAAGCAGCACTGAGTGCGGTTGGCACTTGGATGGGTGACACCATTCTTGTGCGGCTTTCGGGATTGGTTAGGTGTTTTTCCACACTTCACAACGTGAGCGGAAGGTGTGGAACATTCGGTTTCGGTGTTTGGGCCTACGAAAGGTGACCTGAACATCTAAACAGAATGTTTCAATACACCGGCCGTCTCGGGGAAGGTTTTCCTTACTAAAAGGTTTTCCCTTCCTCACGGGCATAACCCCGGGCGAATGCGAGACGGTGGGGACCGGGATGGGAAAAATTGGAATGTTTTCACCCCCACACATAGGTGGTAGGGGTGTCCCTGTAAAAACCCGTTTAATGGGTATACGGGGTGATGAGCAAATAGAATAGAATAGAATATATAGGTTTACAATATTTAAAAATGAATTCACACCTACCAAGGTAATAAATACATGTTTTGGTTTTATAAAAATGTAAATAGTAAACAAATAACTGTAATGATAGAGAAAATTTGATTATCCACTAAATTATTCTTGTTTTCATTTATGCAAGAATATATCTAATTAATAAATAAAATATTTCGTGATAAATATTTGGAACCTGGTAATGATTATTCAACCACGATGGCTATTTTTATCAGATAAGTTTTTTCAGTACTTCATAAACCTAATAATATAGATGTCTAATCTTATTGTTTCCTTATGAATTAAGTATCTATTAATTATAGAAATAGATACTTTGTGCTTTGGTATTTTTTCTATTTATAGGCCAGATATTTGCAAAGAAATAGAAATCATCTTTTGTGGGTGAAAGTGTCGCAACGACTACAGGACGAGACACCAATCACAAATTTTTCCAGCTTAATGAAAGTTAAATATTTTGCGGCCCTTAAGACATTGTTTTTTCTAAACAAAGGCAATTTTTTAAACGTAATTTTACCTCATGTTTTAACGATTCTGTGCGATCAGAAATAAAAAAACACAATTGCTAATAATCATTTTTTTAAAAAAAACTTAGAAACTGTTTCTCTATTTTTGTTACCTGAGATTTTTACTTGATTTTTCAAATTTTTATTTTATAAGATTTTTCAGGTGATTTTTCACCTTAGTTTTTCAATAGTGGTGTGAATTTTTACCGTATGTAAATATAAATTTTGTAATTATTTTCCAAAAAAGTACTATTTTATTTATTTATATGTTTTTAAGTTTCAAGTATTTTCAAATTTAAATATTGAGTAATTTTGAATGCTACTTTTTATACATAAAGAATCTACACGAATTGAATTTTTAAAACTGAATTTTCGGTTATTGTATGATAGGTGAAGCTTGTTGGTGGACAGTGCATCCAGCATCAAAACAAAGGTCTGAAGGAGAGAAAGTCCGTGTTGGAGACGATCTTATACTAGTGTCGGTTGCTACTGAAAGATATTTGGTAAGTATCTTAAAAAGTAAATTTTTCTGTTTTAAGTTTTGAAATGAAATGTTACATCTATTCAATGTTTATCAGAAAATATTGAAATCGTTTTTTACAATAAATCATGTATAATGTTTTTTTCAGCATACGACAAAAGAGAATGATTTATCAGTAGTAAATGCATCATTTCACGTGACGCATTGGTCAGTACTACCTTACGGCACCGGTATTAGTCGAATGAAGTATGTTGGTTATGTATTTGGTGGTGATGTACTAAGATTCTTTCATGGTGGTGACGAATGCTTAACAATACCATCAACTTGGAATTCAATGCCTGGCCAGAAGTAAGATAATATTTTCATTGATGAAAAGCAGTTTATCCAAACCCTAAAATCAGTTTTATGTAAACAACAATCGTAATTTAGAGAAAATATCACAATGTATTAGTTAAAATAAAATTAAATGATGAAACGTTATTTAAAGTACTTTATCTGAATAATATTTCTCAATATTTGTTAAGAAGTGAAAAATCTTACGAATAAATGTAACTAAAATATTCAATATTATATACTGTTTGATACAAATGCGATAATATATATGCAATATATAATGTATTATAAAGTAATAATTTTTATACTTTGTTTTAATAGTATAGTTATATACGAAGGTGGCAGTGTAATGAGTCAAGCGAGGTCACTTTGGCGGTTGGAATTAGCGAGAACGAAATGGGCAGGTGGATTTATTAACTGGCTACATCCTATGAGAATAAGACATTTAACTACTGGTCGATATCTTGCCGTTAAAGAGAATAATGAACTTTATTTGGTCGATAGGTAAAAATTAAATAATATCATTATAGTGAAAAATCATAAACAAAAGTAATTTATTATGCCGAAATGATTATAAGAATGGCTAACAAGGAGAGGCCACAGCCTCTGGAAAATGGATCCTTACCAAACTCTAGGATATGATTTCTAGTATCCAAATATGAAGAAAGCCGGAGATTCTGTGTTCCATGCCCTTTTTTACGATAGTTATAAACAAATAACAAAAAATCTCGCCAAAAAATCCCTTAACTTTGGTTACTTATAACTCGGAAAAAGATGAAGATTTATGTTTAAACTAAATTTTACAAGAAAGCTGAGATTAAGTATATATAGTTTGAAAAAAAGAAACTCAAATATCATAATTTGATAAAAGGTTGTGCAAGAAGCAAAAACTAAATATAAGCAAATAATGAAATATCTCATTGAAACATTCCTTTCCTTGATTGCGTATATTTCGGAAACAATTAAAGATGTACATTTAAACCAAATTTTAGAAAAAAGCTGAGATCGAGTAGATACGTTTTAAAAAGAAAGAAGCTCAACTATCATAATTTGGTCAAAAGTTATGGAATAAATAAGAATTAGACGAAATTTTGGCCTAAAGAAATTATTAAGTTGTTATGTTAAATTTTGGACAATAGTTTGTTTAATTTTTATTTCTTCCATAACTCTTAACCAAATCAAGATATTTCATCTTCTTTATTTTTAAAATTTGGTCTTATTCTTATTCTAAAATTTGGTTTAAATGTACATCTTTAATTGTTTACGAATTTTCTTGAATTTTTCAACGAGATTTTTCATTATTTGCTTATATCTATCGTAGAAAGAAGATCAAATATCTTGATTTGATTAAAAGTTATGGAAGAAATAAAAATTAAACCAACTTTTGTCGAAAATTTAACATTACCATTTGGTGATTTCTTTATGCCACAATTTCGTCTAATTCTTATTTATTCCATAACCTTTCATCAAATTATGATATTTGAGCTTCTTTTTTTCAAACTATATCAACTTAATCTCAGCTTTCTTTTAAAATTTAGTTTAAACATAAATCTTCATCTTTTTCCGAGTTATAAGTAACCAAAGTTAAGGGATTTTTTGGCGAGATTTTTTGTTATTTGTTTATAACTATCGTAAAAAAGGGCATTGAACACAGAATCTCCGGCTTTCTTCATATTTTTATAGTAGAAATCATATCTTAGAGTTTGGTAAGGATCTGTTTTCCAGAGGGCGTGGCCTCTCCTTGTAAGTACTTTTTTATTTATTATAGGAATGAGGCAACAATTGAAACGTCAACATTTTGGTTTCGTCAAGAAAAAGATGATCAAAAAATTATTTTGGAAGATAAAGATCTAGAGGTTATAGGATTACCAATAATTAAATACGGAGATTCCACTGTTATTATGCAACATGCTATAAGTTGTCTATGGGTATCTTATAAGGTAAGAAAAAAAATTTGTGTATCAATATAAGTTCTTTTTAAAATAAATGTTATTTTTACAATACACTTACCTTACATGAATTATATAGACGTAAAACTTCAAGTTAATTGAGCTTAAATAATATATTATTATGTTTCAAGCCAACACTTTATCGACGAAGTAGACATAGTAATCTAATAAAACACAATATGTTGTATATGATCGGCTACCTTGAATAAATAGAAATAAATTATTTTTGCTTTTGCTAATAAATTATTATTTAATCTTAGATTTTTATTTTAAATTAAATGTAAATAATAAAAGAATCTCATGTATTAATAATAAACTAACCAAAATCCTCACTCGCTCACGCTCGCTCGCTGAAAAATCATTATATAATAGATAATATTAAATTAAACTAAAAAATATTTTATTATTTAACTACATTCAATTATTATTTATTAAATTGTACCCATATAGATTTATGATCATATGTATGTAACGGTTTTGCTATTTTTTAAATATAAATACAAAAAGATCATAACAATTAACTACCGTTAAAATAATAGTCTCTATGCGATCGGCCGCTCAGTAATAATACAAAACCAAACGTATATGCGGAGGCGGCGGTAATCTTTATTTAGCGAAACGCGAGAAAAAGAGGGTAAACAATTAAATAAACAACAATGCAGTATTTAATTAATAACAGAAATAAATGTATTCGGGAAAAACAATAATACAGGCGCGTCGCAGCGCGCGAAACGCAGGTCAGTATACACGCGAGATAAATAAAGAGAGAAAGAGAGAGAGAGACTACAGAACTGACACTTACAGTGTGTAGTTCGCAATAGAAGATCGACTCCAGTGGATGAAATCTGCGTTGTCGCTTTTCTCTCCTCTTTGCTGGGAACACTGGGTTGCGTAAACGCTAACAAAATGCAGAGTCCGAACAACACACTAAAATTCGTCTCTAAACAACACCAGAATCAAACAACTCTCAAAATCTCTACGAGGCGAAATCAATCACGGCCGAGCTAAATCTAATTATTCGTGTACTCGCAAGTCTCGATTCTCTCTCTCTCTCCCTACTCTTTTCCCTTAACGAAGGTCCGCGATAATCGCCGAAAATCGTCGAACGCCGACCTGTAACAGCTGTATAATGATTAGTACATAGGCTAGACAGAGAGAGAGAATGTAACGAGCAATGTAATATAATCAAATATTACATTGATTCGTTACACTCCCCCCTTCCAGACGCTGGGTAGCCGAAGACGTACCAGCTCTGCATTTCTACTCTCTCTCTAGGCCAGAAGACAAAATGAAAAAGATAATTAACATAAATAATATTTATAAATAAATAAAATAAATTGATTTGCAAGCAAAACATCAGACAAAAGAAAATTTTAAGCAGGCCAACATATAAAGGATTTCTCTCTTTATTATAACAACAATTAAGAGCGATACGCCTTACGAAGATTACAAGATCGGAGAAAAGGTACGCGTAGATACATCAATCGCTCAAAGGAACATTTACGGTTTCTGCGACCGAGTGCGCTGTTCGATCGTTTCCACCGGGGATACGGGCTTGTTCTTTGAACCCTTCGGCCTTCCGCGCCTAATTTCCGTCGTCGGAGGATTCGCGTATACAACGGTATTCGCGTTTAATCGCTCGTTAGAAGGGGCACGATCTACCGCAGTCATACGATTAACAATTACCCGAGTTTTGCGCGGCCTACCTCGCTTACGCTGTGCGTTCGCGCTCACAGGATCATTATCGTTGGACTCGTCGCTAGCTCTTCGCTCTGCGTTTAATCCCTCGCTGTCCCTCGTCGCATCCTCTCGATTTAATCTACTCTCCACAGATACGTCCGTTTGGTCTTCGTAGAATGGCTTAATATCACTGATGTGGCATTTACCTGCTTCTTTTCCATCATTGTCGATGAGCTCCACCACGTTTGAGCCGAGTAACGCCGAAACGATAAAAGGGCCGATGTACTTTGGAGCTAGCTTAGCAGCTATGCCTTGGGCAGCGGACGAAAGTATACGATTCCGCTTAGAAACTTTTTGTCCCACGGCAAATTGTACATCGCGGCGTTTTGAATTATAATATTCGGCCTGACGGGCTTGTGCGCATGTCGCTCGTTCAGCAGCTTGAGCTTGCAGCTCTGGCAACGTTTGCATACGCTGTTGCCAATTTTGAACAGCTGCTGCGGCTTTGCTATCAGCGACAGCTTAATCTTCCGAGAGACTAGATAATAGCGCTGCATGATGGGACGCGAACCGCCCACATCAATTTCATGCTCAGCTAAGTTAGTACAACCTAGCTTTGCATTCGGAGCAGTCAAACGCTTTTCCAACAACTCATTGAGTTGTTTGCGTTGCGCTTCGTCAATATCTGCTAAGCCAACGGCAGCTAGTGAGCAGGCCTCACCAATACCAATAGCAGATACTTCAAGCTGAATTGCTTCGGCCACGTTCTCAATCACTAACTGATTTTCACGGGGCAACAAAACAGCATTAAACGCACGAATAAAATCGGCACCGAGTATACAATCGGCGTCGAGATCGCTCATTACTAAAACATCTAAGTAATGGCGTTCATTCGCTAAATCAAACGGCAGCTCTAAACGTCCAAGTATTGGAGCGCGTTGGCCGTTAGCGAGTCGTGCACCTGGTCCAATGTAAGGAGTTAACGGTTTTCCTATGGCTGATGCTATTTGCAAGCCTAAGGAATTAATAACCGTGCGAGCCGCCCCTGAATCGTACAAAGCGCGTACGCGGAATCCACCGATTCCAATCTGCAGCCACCAGCGAGTAAACTGCGGAGTTTCCTCCTCCACTGGCGTTTCAGCGCGGGAATCGCAAACACCTTTTTCCGCTGATTGTCTGTCCACATCGACAGGCAAAAGCGAGGGCACTTTTTCCGTTTGCGCAGGTACTGATTGTGACTTATCACCATCAGAGGTCTCACTAATAATTGGGGCGATAGGGACCTTATCTATTCGCCCCTTTTCTCGTTTCCCGAGCACTCAGGACAATCCGTCTTGACATACCCGGGCCAACCGCAGCGATAGCAGTACACATGCTCCTTGGGACCTGCTTTCTTATCGCGGTTGCGACTACGCGCGGATTTTCCATTAGTATTGGATGATTTATTTTTACCGTCATCCTTCCTCTCGGTACTAGTTACGCCATATGGCTTACCAGAAACATTCTTTGCTCCTTTTGGCGTACCTGGTTTATGGAAATTACGCGCAGTTTGACCTTTTTTATTGGCGGAATTCGCAAAAGAATTCGCATATTTGCTAAATCTCTCATCTAGCATCTTCTCTAAGATTTTGGCCAAATTTTCCATTGTAGGCTCTGCGATACTCGCTACTTTTACCGTAGCATCATCGCTAGCAGCTTTTCCGCCCTTCTTACCTCTGGTATCTGGCTGCTTATAAGCCACAGAAGGCAGAACGCTCTTTTCTGGCGGCGGAGGCGCGGGAAAATTCCGCTCTTCCTCGATAAGCTCTTCCGCCTGACGAGCTAGCTGCACAAGCCTATCGACGCTTGTAACTTTTTCTTTCGGAACTAACTTCCGAACAGACGGCAACATGTTAACATACAACATGTCTAGCTGAAACTGCGTACTTGGAGGCGCATTCATTCTGCTAAATATAGTTAGCAAGCAGAAAATGTAATCGCGAGCAGGCTCTTCTCTACCCTGCTTGCGTGCTTGCGCTTCCGCCATTAAGCGCTGCTGAAAGTTCTGCTCAACGCCATAGCATCGTCGAGCAGCATTGCAAAAATCAGCCCAAGTATTCCAATCTTTCCGCGATTGGCGATACCAGTGTAGCGCTACGCCAGTTAACAACTCCGAGAAAGCATTCAGTAAATCCGCGTCGGAAATATGCGCTAACTTGCGACATTCTTCTACGCGCTGAATAAATTCCTCGATGCTTTCGCGTTTTTCGCCGGAAAACTTAATATTCCACTGGCGAACTGTGCGACCTACGTCATGTGACTGTATAGGCGCTCTAGTCGACATATTCGACAAGATTTGCGTAAGTTGATCGCTTGTAACTACAGGCACATTTTCCCCCCTTCCAGACTCTTGCCAATCCGCAGGAGCTGGCAGAGACGAGAAATTTGACGTAGGAGTCGGAAAATTTAACGCGTTTGCGTTTAAACGCGATCCAAGCGACTTTTCCGTTTGCGTGTGTAATACCGCTTGAGGTGCTTCAGGATGCTTATTCGTTTCAAAATAATTTAAATTAAAAGTATCTTGAAAATTAACACTTTTGCGATTTTTCCGCTGCTTTTCCGCCGCAATTGACGTTTGCGTCGGAAGCTGCGTACTCGTCGCAAAATCCGCTAATTGCTGCCTTAGATAATTCAACTCCTTCTCTTGTTGAAAGGCAAGCGATTGCGTTCTACTCAACTCCAGGGCTAAACCCCTTGGAGCGTTGTAGACTACGCCATTAGCTAATGCACATAAAACGATATCATTATCTATTTTATTATTTTCTTTTGAAGAAAATACCGTTTTTGGTATCGCACCTCTTGATTGTAAATGCGTACTCGCTGCTTGCGTCGTCGAGTACGTAGTTGTAGTAGCGGTGGTTATCATCGCGGTCGAAATGGTAGGAATTGGCCTTACCGGTATGGTTGTGTTAAGCGTTTTTATCGAAGTCAATTCAAAATTTGATTTACAATTATTTTCGGCGGTGTTTTCCGCCGCGTTTTCCGCAAGGTTCCCCGCGATATTTCCCGCGTTAACCTCGCTATGCTGCGATTCCGCATCGGAATCGGCAAGTTGATCGTCATTTGACTTCGAGCTATTGGCAAGCGGAGAGAATTCGCTCTCATCCGCTCGATTGAGATTTTCAAATTGTCTGTGCGCAATCTGTACTTGCGCTTCTTCGCTAAATTTCGCATGTTTCAAAATGGTGCAGAGTCTTTGTTCACGACGAGTCCGCGAAACTAAATCATCGTCACTAGTTGACTGGACGAAATCCGCGGCTGTATAATCGCCGCGTAAACGCCTATATAACCTGTCTACACGTACAAAGGGCGTACCGTCGCGCGTCAATTCTAGCTGATCAAGTACAGAATCGAATTGATCGCTTGTTAGATTCAAAATCCATCCTTGGATCTCAACTCCGTACGTTTGATCGAAATCACACTCGTTCATACACGCCATTTTGAATTATAAAAATTAAATAAAATTTAAATTTTAGGCCTTATTGGCAAAATAAATTCTCACAATTAAAAAAAAAATTTATTAAACAAATTACAAAATAATTGCGAATCGCTATCAAATTATGCGCAAATTCGCTTAACCAAATTAAATTTACTAAGATCAACCACTTTGTAAAAAAAACAAAATATTACAAATCTGTAATTTGTTAAAAATAAATTTTTCAATTGTTTACAAAAAAAAAATAGAATTAAATTGAATTAGCGAATTTAATATACAAGAAATTTGAAGAATTTAAAATAAATTGTTTAAATATAATAATTATTTAAAAAAAGACAAAATTTTAAATTGCGAAGAAACGCTATAAAAATTATTTTAATAATTTATAATAACAACAAAAAAAATTAAATTGAATTCAAATTAAAAAAAAATTAATTTACTTTATTTGCGCACACGCTTACATACACATACATACATGTACCGCGATACGCTATAATACTTATTTTTACCGCGTATATCACACACACACTTACACACACGCACGCGAAATAGACTAACTCAACCTAAATTGCGATTATATAGTTTACGACAAATTATTAAAAAAAACAATAATTTTATTTTCCGCGGTGTCGCTAATAATTATTTAAATAAACAATTAAATAATAAAAGAAGCACGAAATAATTAAATTCGCAATACGCTAAAATTAAACGAAAAGAAAATTCGATTTAAGATTCAAATAATATAAGATACGAAAGAATATTTTCGAAATGTATAGAAAGTACAATATTCAAATATTATTCGCAGCGTAAACACCGCGAATCACCGCGAAACGTAAACAATGCGCTCGCTCGCTCTCGAAATGCTCGAAATAAGATCTCTTAATTTAACACGCCTATTGACTGAATTAAAACTTTTAAATATTAGAAATTAAATTTTGAGACTATTAATTGTCAATCATATGCGTATCGCTAATTACCATGCACGTTGGGCGCCATGTAACGGTTTTGCTATTTTTTAAATATAAATACAAAAAGATCATAACAATTAACTACCGTTAAAATAATAGTCTCTATGCGATCGGCCGCTCAGTAATAATACAAAACCAAACGTATATGCGGAGGCGGCGGTAATCTTTATTTAGCGAAACGCGAGAAAAAGAGGGTAAACAATTAAATAAACAACAATGCAGTATTTAATTAATAACAGAAATAAATGTATTCGGGAAAAACAATAATACAGGCGCGTCGCAGCGCGCGAAACGCAGGTCAGTATACACGCGAGATAAATAAAGAGAGAAAGAGAGAGAGAGACTACAGAACTGACACTTACAGTGTGTAGTTCGCAATAGAAGATCGACTCCAGTGGATGAAATCTGCGTTGTCGCTTTTCTCTCCTCTTTGCTGGGAACACTGGGTTGCGTAAACGCTAACAAAATGCAGAGTCCGAACAACACACTAAAATTCGTCTCTAAACAACACCAGAATCAAACAACTCTCAAAATCTCTACGAGGCGAAATCAATCACGGCCGAGCTAAATCTAATTATTCGTGTACTCGCAAGTCTCGATTCTCTCTCTCTCTCCCTACTCTTTTCCCTTAACGAAGGTCCGCGATAATCGCCGAAAATCGTCGAACGCCGACCTGTAACAGCTGTATAATGATTAGTACATAGGCTAGACAGAGAGAGAGAATGTAACGAGCAATGTAATATAATCAAATATTACATTGATTCGTTACATGTATAATAATTAATGAATTTATTATTATTATACGATGAATTAAAATGATAATATTAAAAAAATAGAAATTATCTATAAAAATAATTATTTTTGTATGACATAGAGTTTAATTATTATTGCAATAGCACTTTTCATAAAGGAATTATTATTGATTTTTTATTGTCATGTGATATGTATACATCCTTTGCAAATAATTGTTTTATTTATTTAGCAGTACTTATTAATTTGTGTGTTATTGGTAATTTGGTCATAGCACTTTTTATACACTGAGAAAAATATTATAATAAATATTAAAATAATCTATATTAAAAATTACTATATTGTATAGGAAAAGTGTCACATCTCAGCAATATAATAATTTTTGTACATAGTAATTTTTAATTTTTCAATATAGTAATTTTTATTATATAAGTCAGCAAATTTTATTATTTAATCTGGTATTTTTTAAATGCGAATTTAAGGAAGTAAAAATGAATTATATTTTCTTTTTAATTAATTCGAAATAGAATGTATATATTGGGGGAATTCCTTTTGTCAATTAAGTACTACAGAAACATTTAATATTTGGAGATTTAATTATATACTATTCTTACGCAGTTGTTCGCAATTTTTATTCACTCGCATATATTTATTCATTACACTTATTAGTCACAAACTTAAATATTATTTCAATCGCTATCATTGCAATACGCTGAACGGAAGATACATTTTCGCATAATAATTAAATATCTTGTTGTTTCTTATATATAATTGACACATTTTTGAGCATTTGCGAGAAGAACTGGAAAAATAGAAAATTTTATACACGCCACCTATTGGACGAATGGAGTAATTAGAATAGCCTTAAATTAAAAAGTCGTCTCAAAATAATTGAATACTGAAAAAGAAATGAACGTATAAGCGTATATAAAATATTTCTACAATACTTATTATACAAATTTTAATTTATGTAGTATATACAATTCACTATATATGATGTAAGAACTTTTGTGATTTTGATATTAAAATTTGCTATTTACGTAAGATTGATTATAACATTACATATTAAATATTGTAAAACTTTATTTTATAAATTTTATAAAATAAAAAAATATAGTATAAATATTTTAATAATTTTTGTCTATATATATAACTAATTTATATAAAAACTCAACCAAATAATTAGATATTGATCATACATATATAATTATAATTTATTTATTTATTTTTTTTTGTTATTTAACGTCGCTCTATTTATGCTGCCAGGGCTACTCAGCGACGGAGGTGAACGGTGTGTCTGTAAACAAAGCATATGTAGTTGAAACAGTGGTGCTTGTGTCCATCGGAAGATATCATCGGTCACTGTAATTAGTCTAATAATTACAGTTTCCTGTCCTCCCGATGTAACCACCGCGATCCTCTTTACATCTTCGCGTCCCTAACGTTCCCTATAGTTCAGATGCCCGTGCCTCTCATGCACTGACAAATGCACGAAACGCACGCGCACCTGAACTGGCGTCACATTATAGTGACACGCCGAACCACTGAGTGGCGGTGTTCGAAAAATGCACATGAAAAAATTTTCAGAGGTACACGTCTGGGATCGAACCCACGACCCTCGGTGTGAGAGTCGGGAGCTCTACCCATGAGCCACCGCGGCTCTATAATTTATTTATATATTAGGTAGTTTATGTTATTATGTATTATGGTATTTGTATTATTTATATTATTTTATTACTATTTATTATTATTTTTATTATTATCAACTGGAACGCACATTACGAAATTAAAAAAAAAATTAATTTCTTCCTGTAGATGATGTCCAGGTCATTACTATTACCTCCAGGTCATCGCGGCATCATCTACTGAAAAGCTCATAACAAAATTAAAAAAAAAATTAATTTCTTCCTGTAGATGATGTCCAGGTCCCTTATGTTACCTCCAGATCATCGCGGCATCAACTACTGGAATGCGCATTACGAAATTTAAAAAAAAATTAATTTCTTCCTATAGATGATATCTAGGAAAATTCTGAAGGTGTCCCTTGATCTTGAAAATTGTCATTCCAAGATCAAAATCTAAGTATGGAACTTTATGTTTTGTGATGAGCTAAGAAAATGCTAGGAAAAGTGATGCTACGAAAAAAATAGTGAAAAAATGTACGAACCAATAGCGCAGTGAACTTCAACTACATCCGTGGATATCTATAAGATTAATAAGATTTTAAAGGAAAATATTAATGGGTTTTGATTAATTTTCATGAGTTTATGATAATTTTCATCAGGTCCACCTGTAAACAACAAGATACCTTTCTCTTTCATACGCACGAACATGAGAGGTAGCAAGAGACGTGCGCGGCATCCCGATATTACGCGCATGCATACAGGTGGCGATAGAGAGGGGGTAGACGCGCCTGCTGTCACACGTTATGGCTGACCGAGGAAGTGCGCCGGCGCGAGGAAAACGGAGATCGGGATATCAAATATGTACGTTTGAGAGAGATAGAAGTACGAGTCTTGCATTAGTGGAGGCGCACGCCGTTTTACGCTAGCTCCCCGATAAAATCGAACTCGACTGCTATTCCTAAAGCCGCATAAATATGGTAATAGGTGGCAGTAGCGTCGGCAACAAAATACTATCCTCGTGACGTAGCTCGGTAGAATAATGGTTTGAAATGACGAAAGTAAGGGATCCTAGCGCAGCGGATCGGAAATTAAAGCGATGGAACCGGCAAGAAGCTGGAAAGTACCATTACCCCGCTAATCAGTAAACGTGACGCACTAAAAACCAATTAAGATTGTAAAAGTTGTTAAAGGTAGAAAAGGAGTGTTACAATATTGTTAATTATTGTTGTTATAACTATATTGTTGACTGTTGAGAAATTGAGGACTCCATTTGAGAGATACCGAGGAATTAGAAGCTAAAAGGTAAAGGTTGAAATAGGTGAAGCGGCTCGCGGTAATTAACGATAAGGCAAACGTGCAAGACTATTTCGTTTTTTGGTTTCTTTTCATACGGTTTCTCTCCTATTCTTTCCGTTCTTTGATGATAATTGTGACAGGTAAATTTTTGATGAATCGTGTTAATAAATTATGTACGAGTAATAACAATAAAATTGAGTTTTCTATGTGAACTTTTGATATATATATATATAATATTATAAATTGATCAATCGGTACTTATGTCGACAAATTCTTACGGGAAATGGGAATTGTGCTTACTTTGGGGTAATTATGCCGACGTCAGCATAATTCCACCGAAAATTCAACCATGTATCCGTACTTATGCCGACACACAAAAAATCGGAAAATTATCTTTGTGAGCCCCGCTTTGACGTTATAATATTAATGAATGGCCTCCGGCACTTCGAATGAGGTTATAACTTCAATCCTTCATTAATATTATAAGGTCAAAGTGTGCTTTTTTACCCGTGAGGGGTATTTAGGTATTTGGGTTATTGGTTTTTTATGCATTATTCTATCAATTAATATTCTCCCCCTTATATCTGAGTCGTTACATATGTTTTATAACCTCAAAACACCAAGATAATACGTAGTGTCACCATAAGTACCGATACTGGTGTTTATATATATATATATATATATAATATTAGATCGGGTTACGGGAACCTCGGGTTAGGTGATAGTCACGGAGATACTAATAATTAATTGGTGTGCATCTGTACGAATGATGGATAAATATTATGTGATGGAATGAGTCATCTACATGTGGTTTCATACGAATCGACGAGAACTGATGTACAAATTATTCATATGAAAAGAACAGAACTTTGTATAATTTGGGACCAGGAAAATAAAGATATATATATATATATATATATATATTGTAACGAATTAATATAATATTTGATTATATTATATTGCTCGTTACACTCTCTCTCTCTCTCTCTCTCTCTCTCGAGCGCGACCTGCCGCACCGCGCCGTCAGCCACGCCCACTCCGCCCTCCTCCGTATCTAAACGCGTAGCCTCGCCTCCGTCGCCATCTTCGTCACAGGTTGCCAAGCAACCTCGTGGCGCCACGCCTCTGCCGCCCAATCAAGCGTCGCACGATACCGCGCCTGAAGCCGACGCAATGGCGGGTGCTACACCACCGTGGATGGAGAGCTTCGCGCGCAACTTACAGGCAAACCTCCAGCTAAATATCGACAATTTGCGGAGCGACATAAAGTCAGTGGTCGAGAAGGTCGATCGTGTAGAGGGAAAACTGGATGAAGTGAAGGCGGATATTGTGGCTCTACATGCTCGCGTTGATCGAGTGAAGTCGGCCACGGGGGTGCGTTTAAATAGCTTAAACGAACGTTACTCCGAGTTTGAGCAGAGAATTGTTGCCATGGAGGAGAACAGACCTCCCGACTGTGGTTTGAATGCGCCATCCTGTGCGATTTCTCCCGATACCAAAGACACCTGCGAGATTCTGGCTACGGGCTTGCCATTATCGTCGTCCCTCTCCGACATTGACATTGTCGACAAGGTACTTGGCACGATAAAGCTACCTTTAATGTCGAAGCAGGTTGTTGAGACCAGACCTTGGCTACCGCGATCCAGACCAGCTGCTGAGGGCGAAACTTCGGCTCAACCGCGCAGCCGTGGTTTGGTTTTTCGGCTATCGTCGGCCTCGGCAAGGGACCTAATTTTGGATAGAGCACACTTATTAAAGGGGCAGTCGGCGTCGAAGATCTTTGGGGATGGCGGTAACCATATGCTATTTATTCGGCCATTATGGCCCAAGCCTTTATTCGACCTTTGGCAAGCGGCAACCTTTAAATGTAAAGAGTTAGGCTACGCGAGGCCTATTGTCAATAATTTAAGTGTATTTGTACGAAAGGTGAGGGATGGTCCACTCGTACGCGTAACTTCGGAAGCTGATATAAATAAACTTCCTCCGCTCTCGCCTCATACTAAATGAGACAGAGCAGGTCGGGTCGGGAACGTTAAATCATCTAACTCATTTAACATTTTTCATACTAATATTAATCGCTTAAAAACTCATTTTTCATCCATCGAAGCTCTTGTTCTTCCTGAATCCCACGATGTCATAGCCATCACGGAAACCTTCCTTACTGAAAGCGATTCCTCTGAAATTCTTCAATTACCAGGCTATGCTCTGTATCGGTTGGATCGTGTAGGTAAGGAGGGTGGTGGTGTGGCGGCGTATGTTCGAAATGGGCTTACTGTGAGCATCATAGCTCACTCTGATCCTGTCTTCTCCAACGCCCCCGAATTTCTTATATTGCGTGTATTAAACAAAACGATGGCGTTGGCGTTGGCAGTGGTGTATCGCAGACCTTCTGCTGCTTACCCTACGGAGTTCTTTGATGTTCTTGCTGACATTCTCCCCAATTATAAACATGTTATTATTACTGGCGATTTCAACATTGATATGTCATCATCTAATGCTGCAGCGAATATGCTGAAGGGGAGTATGTCGGCTCTAGGCCTTTTCCTTATTCCATCAGAACCTACTCATCACGCTGTGACGTCGGCGGGATCATCTCATACCTGGTTGGATCTTTTCCTGGTTCGTGAACCAGTGCCTGATTATGTTTATAATAAATCTGATTCTCCCTTTGCGGCGGGGCATGATGCCATTAGCATCTCCCTTATGATTAATAAGACGCCGGACCAAGTCAAGAGGTTCTGGGTTAGGGACTTGGAGAAGATCAACCTCTTCCAACTCGCCACCACCTTCACTTCATTTCTGGATCATTCACATAATTCATTACTTCAATCTTCAGCACTTTCAGATTCAACTTCATTTACCTGGCCCGACCAGCCCGCACCTTTACGATCTTTTTCATCTAATCATTTCGACCTTCTTTCATCATCGTTATCCTCCCTCTGTAGTTCCATTTCATCAACGTTCAATATCTTAGCACCATCCAAATTAGTTACAATTAAAACAAAGCACAAGCCATGGGTTACTCTAGAAATAAAAACTATTATTAAGGCTAAGAATAATGCTTTGAAGCAATTTCGTAATTCTGGTTTGTTTTCTGACTACAATGTATATAAGCAGTTGAGGAATAGAGCTAAGAACACTATAAAGTCTAGTAAATTTCGCTACTTACAAGTAAAGCTTGACAATGAAAAGGACTCTACTAAGTCCTGGAAACTACTCAAAAATATGGGTCTGGGCATGAAGTCCAATCCTTCGCCATTAAAATACTTTACAATTCATCAACTTAACAATTACTATGCTTCTATTTCAAATCATTCTCCACCATTCTCTATTCATTCATTCGCATCCATCATTTCTAATACTTGTCACTTTCCAACGTCTCCTTCATTCAGCTTCCTACCTGTATCAGTCAAAAAAGTTCAGCGGACTATTGCTAGAGCTTCTTCCAAAGCGTCGGGCATCGATGGCATATCTGTCAATGTGTTAAAACTGTTGGAACCACAAATTACCCTACCATTAACGGAACTCTTTAATGGTATGCTTTCTGCCGGATGGTTCCCCGATTGTTGGAAGAAGGTCGTGCTGTTTCCGTTGGCGAAGTCGAGCAGGTTGGAGTCGTGTTCGGACACAAGACCTATTGCCAAGCTTTGTGAGATCTCAAAGGTTTTGGAGAGATTGGTACATGATCAGCTGGTTGAGTACCTCGAATCTAATCATTTGTTAATTGACAGGCAAGCGGGCTTTCGAAAGGGCCATAGTACTCAGTCAGCTCTTCTGGGGGTGTTAGATGACGTTAGAAGAGCAATTGACTCCAGAATGATTACGATCCTAGTGCTATTTGATTTCTCCAAGGCCTTTGATACAGTCCCACACGATAAGCTCATCCGTAAGCTGGGCGACATCGACTGTACAGATTTGGTACTTAACTAGTTTTACAGATACCTTGTAGGTCGCAAGCAGGCCGTCGTGGACGAGGTTGGCATGTTTTCTGATTGGCTGGAGGTGAATGCTGGTGTGCCTCAGGGCAGTGTTCTGGGTCCGATCTTATTTTCCATTTTCATTAATGATTTACCTAAGGTTTTAAAGTATAGTAATCATATGTTATTTGCCGATGATGCCCAGGTTTACCATTCGTTCTTTCCATCTAACTTCGACGCTGGTGTTCAACGCGTATCTCACGATGCGAATGCGATCGCAAATTGGGCATTGGAAAATGGCCTCTCACTGAATGTTAAAAAGACGAAGGTAATGATCCTGGGCAGTCAGGCTTTTATTTCGCGTATCAACCTGAACACTGCCCCGAGGGTTAAACTGGGTGATGACTTGCTGGATTACGAGAGTGTGGTTAAATCACTGGGGTTGCTGATCACCCCTACCCTCGATTGGTCTAAGCAGGTCATGTCAATCTCTAGGCGCGTTCACGGTGTTCTGCATTCTCTCCGCTTTTACAATAAATCATTATCGATTAAGCTTCGCAAGAGTTTTGTTGAAACGCTTATTTTTCCCCATCTAGACTATGCGTGCGCAGTGTATAATGATGTAGATCAGACTAAAAATACCAAGCTTCAAAGATTGTTGAATGCCTGCGTCAGATTTGCATGGGGTAACATAGCGGACGGGAGCACGTCACCCCGTTTAGACTTGGTTTAAAATGGCTGTCGGTTGAGTCCAGGCGTTCATATCTCATTGGCTCCCTAGCATTTAATATCATTGCTCACAATTCACCCTCATATCTTGCTGATCATTTCACCTTGCTTAATACCCCCGCCCAAAATCCTCGCTCTTCCTCCCGTCATCCTCCCAAATCGCTCATGTATCTTCCTCCGCGCACAGAAGCCTTAAATAGGTCATTTATCATCACCTCCACCCGCATTTTGAATCAGCTTCCTGTCATCAACTTTAACCCTTCATGCTTCAACGAATTCAAAACCATACTATTTAACCATTTGTCTGGGCTCGACCAAACAGCCTGGTCCTTGCGGGTAGTGTCTGAGGGCTTATTGCCGAGGTCCATCCCTCACCTGGATGCTGTGTAATTTATATTCTTTTATTCTTAGTTGTTCTTAAAATTGTTACAGCGCCTAGCTTTTTATGTCTTAAGTTTTATAGTTTAACTAACTAACTCTAGTAAAATTGTTAAATTCCAGCGATGCTTGCAGAGAGCGGCTAAGTTAATTTATTTATTTATTGTTGTGTAGTTTTAAGTTTTTATTTATTTTTTAATGAATTGTACATATACTTTCTAAATTATTTTACACTCTAATATTATATCTAATCTAGTCACTGCTCTTGTAATTATCGCTATGTATTGATAACATTTTTGTATGTCACACATATTGTTATTTTATTTTATTTTTCTGTACATTTTTTGTATTTCATGCTGTTAGTGCTTACGGGGTATTTACCCCATAAAGCCAAATAAAGAACAATCAATCAATCAATCAATCTCTCTCTCTCTCTCTCTCTCTCTCTCTTCATAAAATTAAATACGCTTAATCATAACCCTCGCACTTCTTCTCGTCATCCACCAAAATCGCTGCATTATCTTCCCCCTCGTACTGAGGCTATGAATAAGTCATTTGCCATCACTGCATCTAAAATCATTAACGAACTTCCTACATTTTCATTCGACACTTCATCCATCAGCCATTTCAAAAATACACTATTTAATCATCTGTTTGGACTTGACAAAACTGCCTGGGAAAATAGAGTGCAAAATGAGGGCTTAGCACCTCCTCAGATCCCTCACCTCGATTTCGATTTAGATTAAAACTTGTCAATGTAATTCTGCGTATACACATATATAGATTAATTTTCGACGCAAGATGTGCAATAATTTTTATGTACGTGTACTATTTATTTATTATTCTGTATATGGCTACTAAGTATTTATTATTTTGTATATTGCTACTGAGCGAATGCGCAATACATGCCTTATTTAGCTTTAATTTAAAATTTTGTATATAATCTGTAATTATTGTTATTATTGTTTTATTTTATACGTTTTATTGTTGTTTTTTATATTTTTATATTTTTATATTTTTTTTATATTTTTATATTTTTATATTTTTCATATTTTTCATATTATTTATATTGTTTATATGGTTTAAATCAAATCAGACTGTATTTTATTTTTAGTGCCTACGGGGTCTCAACCCCAAGGCCAAATAAATTTTATCAATCAATCAATCAATCTCTCTATCTCTCTCTCTCTCTGTGTAGCCTGTGTATTAACATTTACAGCTGTTACAGGTTGACGTTCGATGATTATCGGCGATTTTCGCGGACCTTCGTAAAGGTAAATGTAGGGAAAGAGAGAGTTTTTCGGTTTATAATTGCGAGAGCACTGAGACTTAATTCAACCGGCGTTAGACTAATATCAACTTTGGAGAGATTCGAGAGAAGCGACCACGCGAACTTCGTCCGGTCATTTCATTTTCTTATTGCGACCATCGCACTGTAAGTGCCAGTTTTGTAGTCTCTCTTTCTCTTTCTCTCTTTATTATTTTCGCGTATTACCTCTTTTTTGATAATAACCATTGCCTTTATTTTAAATTGAAGATCGTATTTTCATATGTATATAAAATAATATCGGACTCACCGAACTAAATGCTTTTCTTTAGAATAAAACTGGCACATGCTACTCTGTGTCCACTATGGTTGGTGGAATTTCCCAGAGCACGGCAATTTTAAAATAATTAAAGGCGTTTCGTCCTCGATCTCCAGCTTGGATTCCTCAGTAAGGAACTGGAGATCTTACCTTAGACGCCTGTCGCAAGATGATCTGCGACGCCAGCAAGATGTTATGCGGCAATATATATAGAAGAGAGACGACGAACTCTCCAACAAGTGTAGAGAGATAGTCGTCTCCCTCTGGTGGTGAGAAAAACCACCAACCAGATCTTTTTGATAATGTAGCATTGCCTTTATTTTAAATAAAACATCGTGTTTTCGATGTTTGTTTAAATACCTGAAACATTTATAATTCCAATAAATCCATATAACTGATTATACTTACTGATTTGTGTTTTTAAGCAGCTTAGAGATTGAAAAGTATCAGTGACTAATAATAAATAGTATATTTTAGTATTATTGAGGAATAATAGTGCCATATTGATTGAATGCAAGTATACGGTTACTCTGTTTTTTTTTCATAAAATGCATTTGCTCTCTCTTTTTTTAAAAAATTTATCTAAAAACACCATAACTTTGTCTGAAATGCTCTGCCGCACTCTTGCATCATTTTGATGGTAATTAATCATCGATGAATTAGATTTATGGATGGATAAAATATTTTTGATCGTACAACCCTTTTTTTTACTATAAAGGTTTTTATTAATTATAACTATATTCAATGTTTTAAACTAATATAAATTAAATATTTCAACATATTCTTCTTGAAATTTATAAACTTTTTCAAATTTAATGTATATAAGAAAAAATTGTAGGATTTTGAGTTATTAAGTGATAAAAATGGCCAAAAAGTCATTTTTTTCAAAAAATTCGATTTTTTGATTGGTTACAGCTCTGGTAATAATTGAAATTCAAGTTTTAAAATTTAGCTACACTCTATTCAAGTATTTTTTTTACTGATTTCGTACATTAAAACAAAATTCTAATTTTTAACTGGATCACTTCACATGGAATTTCCCATGCATATATATATATATATATATATATATATGGGGTATTCCACGTGAAGTGGTCCGATCAAAATTTTAAAATGCACCAAATTTTGGGTACGCTTTGCAAATGTTTTTCAGAATACAGAAAAAAATTTTTAGGTACTGGAATCTATTTGCTCAAAAGTTATTCTAACCTCAAAAAGTGAATTTTTCCATATTTTTTTCAACACCAGCTGGGTTTACCGCTATATAACTCAAAATCCATCAACTTTTACTATAGAACATTATATGTAACATTCGTTGCTAATTATATCTAGAATTTATTCTTCTGGGTTAGAATTTCTAATCTCAAGGTCAATGTTACATAAACTACATGTCAATATTCAACTTAAAAAAAGTGCAAGTGCGCCACCTTTGATTTTTTCATCCAAAAGTCTAAAAGAAAGCTTGGAGCAATACCTTTCAAATGGTCTGTAGCATTTTTATGGCCTCCAATTCTGTATATTAATTTACATTAGTTTTCAAAATCTGAATCTTATATTAATATAATAATTAACAAACGTGAAAAACAATCTTAATTTTAATTTTAATTCATTTTACTTTAATTTATTGTTCAAATACTTATTTATTTTTTATCACTTTTCTCACATATATTTTTTATATATATGTGATGTATAATTATATATTATAATATTATAATATATTGTATAATTTCAAATTTTATTATTATTAACTATAAACAATATAAATTTGCAACTTAGTTAATTTTAGTCGTATTTCAATTTCAGAATATGTATATTTTGCAAAATAAAAAAATCTTTAAAAAAAAATAATAAATTTTATTAATTTTGATTTATTAATTATTTAAATAAATTAATTTAAATAATTAAAAAAATCTTCCGAGAGTCGGGCTTGAACCCGGACCTCTTGCGTGGCGCGCTTACACTCTATCGCTTGAGCTATTACGCTATGTGACTGGAGCCTAACCATACATCTATATATATGATTATGCCCGTCACAATATATATGTGTGTGTGTATATATTGTAACAATGAGACTCATTTGCTACAAATTAAAAAAAAGGAACGGGCGTCAGGTCTTGAACCCGAGCCCCTTCGGATCCGAAGGCGTTCACGCTACCACTGCGCTACGCCCGCAATTGGTCGTAGCTGTACTTTTCCATGTCTTCTGCCTACCGATACGCGCGCCATATGCCAAGTGCCGATTCTTGCGCTGGCCGCGTCGGTACTACAGAGCCCTAAGTGACGGGGATCTGTACTCATACAGATCCACCACGTCACAATATATATACAACACGCTTATCACAGAAAAAGACCACCCTGTCTCACAGAAAATTTCTGAAACAGCGACAGCGGCAGCGTTGGCTGGCAAATTTTTTACAATTGTAACGTGGTATTTCATCCTAATACCAGTTACAAGTTATTTCTTAATTTATACAGGGACGACGGCCCGAAGAACGCGTCTTTGTCGTCGCCGTGGGTTAAAAAGTTAACCCCACGGGACACGGTAGTGGAGATAGGACGATCTCCTACGTACCGACACACGTGGCGGGAAACTCGGGAATCGGAAGGTTGTTTGCGGGCTAATTTATAATTAAAATAATAGCGCGACTGTTATATTAAAATAAAACAAATAAGTATTTATCTAATAAGTTACACGGAGGTGCCCGACAATAATTAACGGGGCGTTCTCCCGGTCGCGTGGTATATACGCGGCAAGCAGGGGCTACCCCCGTGCTCGCCCCGCGCAATACTCAATTGATTTCGGTAGCACCGGTATGTTACCGAACAAACATACGTGCACAAACACACAACACACTCTAACGTGTACCGACCAATGTCGAGTACTTACCGGGCTGGGTTGTCCATAGGCCCTGGTGTCTGTCGGCGCCCCGACGTCTGCTGGCCGGTGGAGTCGGCCCGGTTTCCCGTCGTCCTCGACGGTAGCCTGCAGGTGCGGCCTGATGCCGCGGCGATTCGCCTACGTCGGGAAACACTCAACCCGAGGTATTTGGTCCTTCTCATTGCACTCACACAAACTCACGAACACTCGCGTACGGCTTCCCGGAGCACGCACGAACCGGTTCGGTACTTCCCGTGGCGCGTGAAATTAACGTGACGATGTGTAAGGGAAGATTCTGTCGTGGTCAAGACCGGCAGCGTACTGAGCTTTTCGGGAAATGTCGCATTCCCGAAAGGTACCTAACACACACACACAATAACAATCGTATATACGGATGCTCGCACACATCTTTGGTCGTCGACATAAACACGCGTGTTTCGTGGCCTTGAAGAGGCAATGCACGAAACAATAACAACGTGCGAGATTTTAAGATACAATATTCTATATACATACGAAATAATATAATACATTAAGTATTATTTATTTCATTGCAACGACGTCTCGTCGCAAAGCCCCCCACTAAACTCCACATCATCCTACTGATGTGAGAGTTGAAAGGAGGGCAGTGAAATAAATAATGACACGCACGCAATCGAATTCCTCGCCTAGACGAACTAGGGTCGAGGAGTGGTGAGGTTCTTCTCCAGAGTGGCCATCACCAGTCGCAGGACGACGTCTTTCGCTGCGGGATTGTCTCCTGCCACCGTTTCCAACAACAAGCGACACTCCCGAAGAAGGTCAGCATCGTTGTTGGGTTGTCTCGATGGCCCGGTGATGATGTTGCTGCTCGTCCCCGACGTTATGTCCATCCTGATCGGAACAGAGGGCGGTTCGACCAATGGAATTGGTGGTGCAGGGTACGGGGTCAATAATGACAACTCAGCTCGATAGCCGACTTGCCTGAATACGGCGTTAAGACCCGCCTGCACCTCATCCAAGGGTCCAGAGTTTGGTACTTCCAAACCCTGCGCCAGGCGACGTAAGACGTTAATCTCGATGATACCTGCACACTGTGCGAGAATCCTCGTGTCTCCGTCTCGGATTCCATCCTTGACAAAAGACTGCCATTTTCCTGCGCCAACGCGCCAGAGGGCATCGTCAATTTTAACCTCGATGTTCCAATGTTGAAGGAAGTCCATACCGAGGATCATCGACTGTTCCATACTCTCGACTATTCTCAGTTGGATGTTGCCATCTAATCCCTCAATTCCAAATAGAACATCTAACAAACCTAGGACTTTCAGTGCCGGTTCTGCGACACCTCGCACGACTACCTTGGCCGGTTTTTACTTATCCCTGTAGCATTCCGCTACGTCAACGCGTATAAGTGAAACCATTGCTCCAGGGTCGAACAATGCTTTAAAGTCCTTGCCACCAAGTCTTACCGAGAAGAACAAACGGTTTTCGGATTGCACTCCCGCAACCATGTCTTCGGCTTGACTGTTAAGTAGAGCTGGAGTCGAACTTGTCTCTCTGGACGTCTTCGGAACGGCTCCTGCCCCCCCCCCTGAACTGTTCTAATCGGCAACGATTTTGAACTGTTCATCACCTGATCAAGGGAGACAGTCATTTTACTCTCATTAGACTGTTTTAAACTCTTTTCGTTGATCGTAGGTTGGGGTGACAATGAGTAACGAATATCATCGTTCTCGTTGGTGGGGTTACATAGGTTTAGAGTTTTTCTCTCGTTCTCTATTTCCTTGACCGTTTGTGTTGGTTAACGGCCTGCCTACGGAGTACTTCAGACCAGAAAGACTCTATGTTTTTCTTGATCTCTAAAAGTTCTAAACCTGCTTTGTTTGGTGCTTCGAACGTTGGAGTTAGCTTGGAAGGAGTCTCAGCCTTAACCATAGGTAACTCAGCAGATTTCGGCCAATTCAGATGTTCAGAGGTATTCTCTCTTACCTTCTGAACGTTTGTTTGCTCTCCGTTTAGCAGTTCAGCAAAGTCAGTGAGGTGTTTGTCCTTCTTAACAAACAGTCTCGCGGGTTACCAACCCGTATTTCTTGCCCCCTAGAGCTCTTACGCTCTTTTAATTGCGTGCAGGGCCCGGGGGACGATTCTGGTCGAAATCGCCGCTTCTGTGTCAATGCCTGCTGCATTATCAGAAAGCGGTCTCGATTCACCCGTCGGCGTGGGCCCTCTACTATGTGTAGTCACATTTCCCTCTTCTTCCTGAATGGAGGTTATGTGCTCACTAGTTGGTCTATTGTCTGACAACTCAGACTCTATAGACCTGTCGGTACCAGAAGGTATCACACTACCTCTTCTGGAACGCTTTTGGTGTTTCTGCCAGAACTGTGGACAAGCTAAGGGCTTTGTCGCTGGTTGGGCAGAAGTATCCTCGTCGTAATTGGGATACCAAGGCACGTCAATTTGAGGATCATAACACTTAATCCTATGTCTTAGAAGGCGCTCTCTACACTCAAACTCTTCGCTATTTGCATTAAGGTGCAAACGATCGAGCTGGGCGTAGATCTCCTCCAAAGGAAGTGACCTGATGTCCTTTTTAATGTGCCTCGCATCCCGCGAGTCACTAAGTATTTTGCACATACGCGTCTCGTAGCTGCCCATCGTAATCTTTTTGATAAGGCAGAGATAGCGTGGTGCACCTGGGGATTTCTTCTCAGCTAGCACACCAACTGCGTCCCCGTATGCCCTGTAAAGTTTGGACAACTGAGGAGATAGCTCAGAGTCCAGATTTAAATATAACGTACAAAACTACTATATTTAAAAGGGCATACCTTACATAAAGAGAAAAGAACACAACAAAATTCCGATCCGAATTTGGCAAACTAATTAAATTATAAAACCTAAATAAAACAACAAAGACAATTAATGTAAATTAATATAATTTTTATAAACAAGCTATAAAAAAATTGTTTGCCAGAAGATTCGAAATCTTAATCGAATCTGTATTCGGATCAAAAAGAAAAAAAATTTTGTTGTCGTACTTTTCTTCAAAATCTAAGTTAAATTGCAAACGATACTTGGACCAATCCAAGACCGAATTAATTCGACAAACAAATTAATTTGGTAACAATTTTAACATAAATTGCTATCGATTGCAACTTACAAACAAAAATAATAATAAATATTTTAATTCGCTGACACGAGAAATTAAATATTGAAGGAAAGAAAAAGATTCTGGAAGCCACAAATATAATTATTTTGACAAACAAAATAATTATTATTTCACACTGTAACGGGGTGGGTACTGGGGATATGTAAGGCCCACGGTTAGGCCCAATTTGTCCCAACTTACCAACCTTAAGTGTGCAGTCCCACGATGCAGCCGGGAATCCCTTTGATTCCCGTGCAATGCCGTTAACAACGTCAAACATCTCGTTTGACTTAGATAATGTGTGTTGGGACCTATGCCCCAAATTGCCAACTAGGATAAACACCGGAGAGGGCGGTATTCGTAGGATAGGACGGTACCGGTAAAACACTATCAACAATCGATATTATTCGTTAATCGGCGAGAAAGATTGTCTCGCCGAGTCAATTTATTAACTAAACAATTAAATATTAACAAATTAACTATAAATTAACTTTAACAATTTACGGGGAGTCGTACCGATGACTACCCCCGAGGTCAGCGCGAAAAGAATTAGTTAAAATCTATTTAACTGTGGATTACGAACAACCCATCCGGATATGATCGGCTGCTTAACCTGATGGCATACGTCACACCGTGTGACGCATGTAACTCTGACGTAGAGAGCTTTGACGTAGAAGCTTCCTACGTCACGCGCGCCTTCTCTCGTGAAGTGGTTCCCGCGAACCACCGACCTGTCTATCCGTGCGGGTATTGTCACGAGAGGGGGGAAAGCAGGAACGCTTCCTCACCTGGATCGTACCAGGTAAATCGGGACGCTAAATATTAAGTAGACACGCGGGTCTAAACGTGGTGCACCACTTACCGCTTCTCTAAATATCGCGTCTCGGCGGGAAACGACTGGGTAAAGGAGAGACAGCTTGTCCTCGCGCTTATCTCTCTCTCTCACTCCTACGGTCGGGAAGGCGGTCGTCTCATGGCTTCCTTTTCTCACTGCCCGTGATACGTGCTGCTCTGCACGCCGACGTGGAGGTTGGTGGGGAGAAAATCTCACACCCACACACTAAATGCACCAGTCTTTAATCTCTTATTCCCCGGTAAAAAATCTCTCGGCCGATGTCAACACGATGTTGTTGCCGATCGCGCGCGAACTCTCTCTTCGTTACTCTCCGCTGGGCGATACTCGCGCGCGTTCCCTGCGCGCGCATCAATCTCGATACTCTTTTTGGTTACTCGCCTGATCGGTAACTCGCTTACCGTTATAACACAAAATGTAAATCTCATACAAAAGAAAATTTTGTGAAGAGTAGCTTTAAAAGAAAAGAATTTTTAATCACGCAAAAAAAATTTTAAATGTGATTAAAACAGCAAAAAAAATTTTAATTTGATTTAAAACATACAAAACAATATTTAATTTTATTGTTAACCTCCAACAAAAAATTTTTAATTATTTTCAAAAGAAATTAATTATTTTATTTATTATTAATTTTTTTATATCTTATATTATATTATATAAAAACCAATAATATAAATATGCAATTAATTTGACAAACAAATTAATTGCAATATTCCTTAATATATGTAACATTCGTTGCTAATTATATCTAGAATTTATTCTTCTGGGTTAGAATTTCTAATCTCAAGGTCAATGTTACATAAACTACATGTCAATATTCAACTTGAAAAAAGTGCAAGTGCGCCACCTTTGATTTTTTCATCCAAAAGTCTAAATGAAAGCTTGGAGCAATACCTTTCAAATGGTCTGTAGCATTTTTATGGTTTCCAATTCTGTAAAAAGTTATGACAATTTAAAGAAACACGAAATTTTTTTAAAAATTTAAATGGGAATTACCATGTTAATTTTTGTGAATTTTTTGTCTTTCTTTAAATTGTCATAACTTTTTACAGAATTGGAGGCCATAAAAATGCTACAGACCATTTGAAATGTATTGCTCCAAGATTTCTTTTAGACCTTTGGATGAAAAAATCAAAGGTGGCGCACTTGCACTTTTTTCAAGTTGAATATTGACATGTAGTTTATGTAACATTGACCTTGAGATTAGAAATTCTAACCCAGAAGAATAAATTCTAGATATAATTAGCAACGAATGTTACATATAATGTTATATAGTAAAAGTTGATAGATTTTGAGTTATATAGCGGTAAACCCAGCTGGTGTTGAAAAATATGGAAAAATTCACTTTTTGAGGTTAGAATAACTTTTGAGCAAATAGATTCCAGTACCTAAAAATTTTTTTCTGTATTCTGAAACACATTTGCAAAGTGTACCCATAATTTGGGTTATTGGGTTATTTGGATACCCATAATTTGGTGCATTTTAAAATTTTGATCGGACCACTTCACGTGGAATACCCCATATATATTACAACAACATCAAATTATTAATAATAATAATGATAATAAAATTAATAATTATAAGCAATAAAAAATATTATTGGTCGTCTCGAACTGATACAAAATCAGTGAGTCGAACTCAAAAATATTTCACACACACACAAATTGTTAAACTCGCTTTTAAAGCGAGTTAACAAAATTCACGCAATGAAATTAAAAATGAAATTACGGTCGCGCAGAGGGGGAAATTTTCCTTCTTGCGTAGCAACGAAGGATAACGCGCGGTATATGCCGAATAATGTATATGTTCTCTCTCTCTCTCTCTCTGTCTCTCTCTCAATTTCGTTACACTTACGCCGCGCGAGTCTATCGCCGGCTAGTTGGGATTTTCTCTCTCTATCCCACTAGCGGACTCGTGCTCACTGAGCACTATCGAACTTCGCTACGCAATGTTTCTCTCTCACTCTCTCTCTCTCTCTCTCTCTCTCTCTCTCTTTCTCTTTCACACTACCACAATACACGGCTAGGGATACCCGCGCGTCCCTACTCTAACGCGAACTCGAAATTTCAAATTTTTATTCTCGCTCTCTCTCTCTCTCTCACTCACACACACGATTCAATCATAGTGGCATGCATCCATGCCATTATAAACCTATATGCTCTCTCTCTCTCTCTCTCTCTCTCACACCCGCGACTTGAAAATCAAAAATTTTAAAAATAAATAACCCGCTATTTCTTAAACATATACAGGTAAACTTGTACATACAAGAAACACTTATTTTCTTAAAAAAAAAAATAAGACAGAATTCACCGACCCGCAATCTCCTCGACACGCAGGCGGTACAACTACCGTTCTGTCACGATCGCCATTTGTAACGTGGTATTTCGTCCTAATACCAGTTGCAAGTTATTTATTAATTTATACAGGGACGACGGCCCGAAGAATGCGTCTTTGTCGTCGCCGTGGGTTAATAAGTTAACCCGTCGGGACACGGTAGCGGAGATAGGACGATCTCCTACGTACCGACACACGTGGCGGGAAACTCGGGAATCGGAAGGTTGTTTGCGGGCTAATTTATAATTAAAATAATAGCGCGACCGTTATATTAAAATAAAACAAATAAGTATTTATTTAATAAGTTACACGGAGGCGCCCGACAATAATTAACGGGGCGTTCTCCCGGTCGCGTGGTATATACGCGGCAAGCAGGGGCTACCCCCGTGCTCGCCCCGCGCAATACTCAATTGATTTCGGTAGCACCGGTATGTTACCGAACAAACATACGTGCACAAACACACAACACACTCTAACGTGTACCGACCAATGTCGAGTACTTACCGGGCTGGGTTGTCCATAGGCCCTGGTGTCCGTCGGCGCCCCGACGTCTGCTGGCCGGTGGAGTCGGCCCGGTTTCCCGTCGTCCTCGACGGTAGCCTGCAGGTGCGGCCTGATGCCGCGGCGATTCGCCTACCTCGGGAAACACTCAACCCGAGGTATTTGGTCCTTCTCACTGCACTCAGACGAACTCACGAACACTCGCGTACGGCTTCCCGGAGCACGGACGAACCGGTCCGGTACTTCCCGTGGCGCGCGAAACTAACGTGACGATGTGTAAGGGAAGATGCTGTCGCGGTCAAGACCGGCAGCGTACTGAGCTTTTCGGGAATTGTCGCATTCCCGAAAGGTACCTAACACACACACACAATAACAATCGTATATACGGATGCTCGCACACATCCTCGGTCGTCGACATAAACACGCGTGTTTCGTGGCCTTGAAGAGGCAACGCACGAAACAATAACAACGTGCGAGATTTTAAGATACAATATTCTACATACATACGAAATAATATAATACATTAAGTATTATTTATTTCATTGCAACGACGTCTCGTCGCACAATATACATAGATATAATATTTAGAAATTTTCTGTGCTACTACTCTTTTTCTGTGATATACGTGTAATAGATAAGAGTGATTTATTGCTTGGTATGTAACTTTTTTCACAGATTTCCACACCACCCTAGAGGTACTGTTTTGACGCGTTAGAGTTTTTTTAACCATAAATTTACTTTAAAGTATTTATTTAAAATAAAATGATAAAAACTCTTCACTATATAAATAATTATAATATTATTCATTTACCATTTGTATTATTTTTAAAACTTATTATTTCATTTAATCATTTATACAATATTTACAATATTTTGGTCAGGATATTACTATAACATATAATTATTTTATAGTCCTATAAACATCATTATCTAGCATTAATTTTGCTTTTATTTTGTCGTACATGATAGAACATTTTATTCATGTGTTAATAATTAAAAATTTCATTCGAAACAATATTATTTATTTTAGACGAATATTCTAATTCATTTTGAATGTATATATTATTAATATTTCTGCTTCTCGATAAGGCAACGTATAATTGACCATGTAAAAATAATGGCCGTCTTATATAAAGACCAATGCAATCAAAACTTTGCCCTTGTGATTTGTTAATTGTAATAGCAAAAGCTAACACTAACGGAAATTGCTTTCTAAATACAACAAATGGAAAAGAAGAAGAATCTCCCGTATTTAATGTTATTCGTGGCACAAAAACTTTGTTATTAATATTTTCTCCTGTAATAATTTCTGCTTCAATATTATATTTATATAGTTTAGTAATCTTCAATCTTGTTCCATTGCATAAACTATCTGTAATACTCAAATTTCTAATTAACATTACTGTTACATTCACTTTTAAATTTAATTTGTGCAGTGGTAAACCTTCTCTTATAACGTATATTAAGTTAGCGGGCCCACTTGCGAATTTTGCAACTTTTGTCTACCAATTAATTGCCGCAAAATAGCCGCAATTTAGCCGTTAAATTATTATTTTTGCCGCTTCTTTATTTTTAAAAAAAACCGAGGGGCCCGCTAACTTAATATGAACGTTAGCGGACCCCACATCAGAAAACCGGTTACCAATACCAGTGGAGTAATCGTACTAGGACCGAAAATTGCCGCTTTTTTAGCTGTTGAAATTTACCGAAAAATATATAAATTTTATCACGTTTTGACAGATATTTTAGAGTATTAAAGTTTTAACGCAGTGTGCCCGCTAACTTGAAATGGCTGCCGTTACGAAACAAATTACCTTATCGTAATCTGCTCATCACCAATAATTGCCGCTCTTTATGTATTATTTTGCAGTCGATACACTTTTTTAACCCATGATTATTAACAATGTATTTAAATTATCTGCTCATCACCAATAATTGCCGCTCTTTATGTATTATTTTGCAGTCGATACACTTTTTTAACCCATGATTATTAACAATGTTATTTTTTAAAAAAACTCATTGGGACTGCCAACTTAACATGAAAATTAACGAGCCCCACCTCAGAAAACCAGTTACAAATACCAGTGGAGTAATCGTACTGGGACCAAAAATTGCCGCTTTATTTGCCGTTGAAGATTACCTAAAAATATATAAGTTTTATCACGTTTTGACAGATATTTTAGAGTATTAAAGTTTTGACGCAGTGGGCCCGCTAACTTGAAATGGCTGCCGTTACGAAACAAATTACCTTATCGTAATCTTCTTATCACCAATAATTGCCGCTCTTTATGTATTATTTTGCCGTCGATACACTTTTTTAACTCATCATTTTTGACAATGTTATTTTTTAAAAAAACTCATTGGGACCGCCAACTTAACATGAAAGTTGACGAGCCCCACCTCAGAAAACCGGTTACAAATACCAGTGGAGTAATCGTACTGGGACCAAAAATTGCCGCTTTTTAGCCGTTAAATTACCTAAATAAATATATATTTAATGTTACGTTTTTCCATATATTATGTGTAAATTGAAATGACCGCTGCTCCAAAATGGTTAACTTTACACAGTGCCCTTCTCGTAAACCAGGCGGATACACAACCAGAAAACGGTGTTAATGCGGGCAATACCCTAATATACCCAACAGCGGTTTACCTTACGTGAATAATCATGATTCAAAAATGCAATATTCCGCATTGAATGCTTTTTTTTTTAAATTTACACTTACGACCACGTTATCGAAAAAATATCGTAAGATATAAGTTCGAACGATGATTTTCGTTCCATGCGAATATCACCACTCGTTCAAAAATCAACACTGTCGTTTTTCTCTAATAGCATTGTTATTTTATTTTAATGCATCATTTATACCTTGATAAATGTTTTAAATTATTGATTTAAGGTGAGAAGTCTGGGTTAAAAACTAGAAAAATTAATTATTATTAATAATTTTTTTAATAAATTGAATTATTATTTACTTTTATTCACAATTTTTTAGCTAACTTATTAGCCACATAAGTATGTGAATCAATTTATGGCTCTGCGTATTATGATTCTTTACCATAATGCACTTCTTGCAGGATATCTCAGAATCTTTTTGATCGAATAGACTGAAATTTTAACAGTAACAATTGAACAGCATTCTAATCCACTTGAATAAAACAGAATTACTAAAAGCACTTAATATTGTTATTTAAAAAAATAATTTATTAGTTTGGTACAATTTTTCATTTTTTTACAATATTTTTGCAAATTAATTTACTTGATTACAATATTTTTAAATTCTGTTCCATTCAAGTGGATTAAAATGATATTTAATAGTACAGTAGTTACTATTAAAATGTCAGCCTTTTCGATGAAAAAGTTGCTGAGATATGCCGCGATAATTGCATTTTGGTAAAGAATCATAGTACGCAAAGCCATAAATTGATTAACATAGTTATGTTGCAAATAAATTAGCTAAAAAATTTTTAATAAAAGTTAATAACAATATAATTTGTTTAAAAAATTTGTGAATGTTCTAACTTTTGTTTTAATAAATTATGAATTAAGAAGATTAAGAACTGCAGGGACCTACCTCTAAAAACCCTAACATTTTAAAAACTAATAAGATTAAAAATCTGAAAAAGTTTACAGACAATGTTGAAAGCAAATAGAATACCGCTACAGAGCGATTTTTTCGAAATAATTAACTTTATATTAATTATTCATTAATTATGACTTTTCATCGGTAATGATTAGGTGTAAAATTGATCTTTGCGGCTGCCTAATAATCTCGATAATTTGGCGATAAAAAATTTTGTACAAATTAACACGTACTATTCGAAGCAATTAGAAGAGCGTTACAGAGAGATTTTTTGAAAAAAGTAGATTCCAGTTTTTTAGTTAAACATCTCCTTAATTATTTAAAAGGCCACGTTATTTGACCTAAATTGATTTTCTAAAAGTTGCTACTTTATCAACCGCATTCGAGTACAAGTTCTATAGTATTTTGTTGATATAAAAGACCATATTTGCCGTAATGCTATGGTTTACCTTTACGTGTGCCGTAATTTTATGCAATCTATAAACGTAGTAGCTACAAAATTATTATCAATCTCTGTGAGAGTCTAATTATTTTAAAATATAGAAGAAAAGAATCAGCACATTGTTACATCTTCATTACTTGTACAGAATTAAAAACTAGAATTAGTAGATTGAGTGTAGGAGCAGACTTGGTTTATCTTGACGAATTCTGCCGTGAAAAAGAAAACCATACATAAGTGACATTTTTTTCGAAAATGAGTTTTTGGTATCAATGAATTCCGTAGAAATTGTTGAATTTATCTATTAAAAAATTAAAGTAATATAACATGCTGTTTTTCTAAAAAAACTTAAAAAAAATATCGTAAGTACCTGATAATTTTAAAATTGATTAAAGTAATATGGAAAAACTACCGTAAGTGACTTTCCGTTGGGTAAAAGTGACGTAAGTCGTGTAGTCTCATTATAAAATGTTAAATAAAAGCTTACGCAAAATTTTTTGAGTAAGTTTTTCGTGTAAAAATGTGACTGAATACTACATACTTGTTGAAAATTAAAGTTCGCACAGATTAATGTAAGTTCTTTATAATAATTTTAACTCAACTTTGAACTGTTATAAATAGAAATCTACGTAAGTACTTGTACAATTAATTTAATGTATAACATGTTGTTATTTAATTAAAATTAAGTTTCATTTATTTCATTTATGTAAGTTTTAATGTATATCCGATTTAAAGTATGTCCGAGTTCATTTACATTTTAACTGAAAAAACACGCAAGTGCTTTTACTTGAGGTTTTGATAAAATATTTTACTAAATAAAACCACGTAAGTACATTCTTTACATTTTTTAAAGGATTTTTTTTCAATTCGAATTTTTAATGCACTATTAGATAGAAAATAACTGTTTTAATATAAGTCCTAATTTTTATTATTTAAAACATTATTTTCATAAAAGATTTTAAATAAATCAGTTTATCTTAATTTTCTCAGTTTCATTGGTTTTGTATTTATGTAAGTTTTTCTTTTTCACGGCAGAATTAACCAATTAACGCCCACAATCACAAATTTTTCGACCAATCTTTGAGTTCTAAATTGTATAAGAAAAATGATGTGATAATATAGGTACGTATGTATCATATTCGACTATTTTTTAATGTGCTCTTTCGATTTCTGGAGTCCAAATTGCATTTTGATGGCCCCTGAACGAAGTATGGCAAATTAAAAAAAAAAAAGCAGAAAAATCAAGTATTTTTTATTTTAATTATTTTTTTCGAGATGAAAAGCATGTAGCATTCTTTTTATGATCAAAGGTAATCATGTTAGTTAAAATATAAGAAAAAATTTTTTTACTTGTCTCTAATCCGGTAATTTATTCTCTAAAATGTCAATCATGTGTCACCTATAACCGCAACAAAAATAAAAATTTCTCCATTTTAACCACTATACTGACCGCTGTTTTAAATGATACGTACAAAAATAGAATCTACATTTACGGTAATGCTACATTTAATGTAAAATGATATTTTATTGCTGATCATTACTAAAATGAACTTTTATAAAGTATTATGGAAAAATCCGAGTTTTATTGTATTTTTGGTCTTTGCCATAATTTTGAAAAAAGTTACCAGGTTTAAAGAATGTAAAAAATTTTTTTTCTTGCATTTTAGTTTACAGGATCACCTTTGGTCATAGTTCTATACCACTACTTTTTCCACTCGAAAAGGGTGGGGTCCGATTTGTCGACAGCTCATTCAAAATATGTGCATTGTTTCGAATTTCAAAAATTAAAAATGCATTTTTATTATTTAGAATTAAGAGAAACAGAATGATCATTATTTCGAAAGTAATTTATTCATTACTTTTTATATAATGGAATCGAAAGTATGAACTTTAAAATGCAGATAAATAACTTTTTCAATTTTCGTCTACCAAATACAAAATAAATGAAGATTTTATGTCTTTCGAAATAATGATCATTCTATTTTTCTTGGTTGAAATAACAAAAAAGTGTTTCTAATTTTTACAATTCGAAATATCGCAAGTATTTTGAATGACTGTTCGACAAATCGGACCCCAACCCTCGAAAAAAATAATTAAATAAAAAATACTCGATTTTTCGGCTTTTTTATATTTAACTAGCCAGATACGTTATTTACGTCGATCTGTACACCAATTTTCTTATAAATTTTAGAGCTGAAAGATTGGTCGAAAAGGTTCATTGTAATTATTTTCAACACTTTGTGCGAATGATTTTCCATACACTAGAAAGAAAAGCTACTTTTCGACAATGGTGCCCTAATGTGTTATTAAGATTTTACTAATATATATTTTCCTATATTATATAGTTATAACAAAAAATCTGGTCCTCATGCCCTCCACCTACTTCCATCCGCCTCCACTACACCCTCCACCTGACCCTTCACTATTTAAGGTGAAATTCGATTAAAATAAACATTCTTTTGATTGTTACATTATTATCTCTTCTGCTCCCTCGCTCTCCCTCCACCTCCATCCACCTCCACTATTTATGTGATATTTTTTATAATATATCTATACATCCATATATAGGCATATACATTATGGCTATATACAAGGTATATGTAGACATATATATATATATATACTAGGGGGGGCTTCGCCCCTCTGCGCGCTTCGCGCGCCAACCCCCTATTTTTGATTTCGAAAAAGGTTTTTCGTAATAAATTTATTTAAAATAATTTAAAAAATTTTTTTTTTTTCACTACCATGGACACCTTAGAAATTAAACCGATTCACACAACACCTTGGAAGTACTGTTATAATGCATTGGGTTTTATACCAAAATTTAATTTTTTTTAAATATGATTCTAATTTATAAATAAAAGTTTTTACCAAAATTTAGTATAATGAAATCAGAATAAAAATTAT